>ML685755.1:57131058-57147874 GCA_007922175.1 Pelusios castaneus
TGGAAACTTCTGTTAGTTGTCCATAGAACGCCTCATCCACCTCCTCTTTCTGGTCTGGCGGTCTGTAGCAGACACCCACCACAACATCCCCCTTGTTGCATTCTCCCCTAAACTTAATCCACAGACTTTCAACCATCTTGTTTCCACTTTCATAGTGGATCTCCGAGCAGTCATACAGGTCTTTTATATATAGCGCTACTCCTCCCCCACTTCTCCCCTGCCTGTCCTTCCTGAACAACTTATATCCATCCATGGCAGTGCTCCAGTCATGCAAGTTATCCCACCACGTTTCTGTTATTCCAATTATATCATAGTTCCTTGTCTGTGCCAGTACTACCAATTCTTCCTGCTTGTTTCCCAGGCTCCTTGCATTTGTGTACAGGCAGCTAAGATACCCAGCCCATTGCCCAACTTTGCTCTGTCGATTCTCCCTCCTGTCGCATCTTCCTACTTGCAATTTCTCCAGGTGTCCTCCTTCCCCACTCGCCTGAGGTATTATGACTTTATCAGGAAATAAAAAACAATTATTTGATCCCCCCCCCCCCAGTTCCAACTACCCTCTCTTTTATTCCTGCTGTTACAGCCCCAGCATCCCCCAAGTTCTATCTCTTCCCCCAGGTCTCCCTCAGTTTCACTTACCTGTGGGCCTTGGTCACCTTCCCCCTTCAAACCTAGTTTAAAGCTCTCCTTACCAGGTTAGCCAGTCTGCTTCCAAATACGCTCTTCCCCTTCCTGGATAGGTGGAGTCAATCTCTGCCTAGAAGTCCTTCTTCCTGGAATAGCACCCCATGGTCGAGGAAGCCAAAGCCCTCCCGGTAACACCATCTCCACAGCCAGGCATTCACCTCCAGGATGCATCTGTCTCTGTTCGGTCCCCTACCCTTGACCGGAAGGATCGAGGAGAACACCACCTGTGCACCAAACCCCTTCACCCATGCTCCCAGAGCCCTGTAGTCCCCTTTGATCTGCAGAGGGTCACCTCTCGCAGTATCATTGGTTCCCACATGGATGAGTAGCATGGGGTAGTAGTCAGAGGGACGGATGATTCTCGACAGTCCCTCCGTAACGTCTCAGATACGGGCCCCTGGCAGGCAGCATACCTCCCGAGAGGCCTTATCTGGGCGACAGATGGGTGCCTCCGGCCCCCTCAGAAGAGAGTCACCAACCACCACAACCCGACGTTTTCTCCTGGGTGTGATGGTTGTGATCCTCCCAACATTGGGGGTGTATGGCTTCTCCTCTTCCACCTCATCTCCCGTCTGTAGTGCTGCAAAGCGGTTCTTTACCACAACGGAGGGTGGGATGGGAGTAGGGATGGAGCACTGTCTGCTGCCAGAAGTAACCAGCTGCCACTGTCCACCCCCTGCTTGAGCCATCTCATCCTTCTCCGAGGGTGTGGCAGCAGTCCTTTGCCTCTGGATAGTTTCTTCATCCTTGCATGTTTCCTCATGGATGCTATCCAGGAACTTCTCCAGGGCCTGGATACTCCTGAGCCTGGCCACCTCCTCCTGTAACTCCCCCACCTGTTTCCTGAGGATTCCACCAGGAGACACCTGTCACATTGAATGATCTCCCCAGCCTGACCGTCTGAGAGTGGGAAATGCAGGCCACAGTCCTTGCAAGTCCACGCCAGGATCTGGGTAGAGATATCCATGGTCAGTATGTCTGTCTGGATACAGGCGCAGGTGGAGGAGACAGAAGCAGTGCTGGCACAAGCGGCGCGGGTCCTCTTCACCATAGTAGCTACACAAAACACAAACTTCCCACCAACTCCCTCGCAAACTCCCCTGTCACGGGGATAGAGTGCTTAGATCACCTGGTCTCTCTCTGGTGGGTCTTTAGTATATGTCTTCTTGTCTCAATGAGTGTGGTGAGTTTACCTTGCTCAGAGATGATGAATGTACTTGGAGCAGTTTTGTTCTCCAGATATTTCCCAGGTGCAGAGAATGGAAGCCCTTGTGTCTGAGTAACCCCAGCACTTGATTCAACAAATTTGCCTTAAACGGCCTAATTCTCAAAAGGAGGTAGCGTTAACTCTTACTGAGACTCACTCAGAGGCTTTAAGGTCAGAAGGGACCAGTACGATCATCTAGTCTGACCTCCTGCAAAATGCAGGCCTCAAGACCTCACCCAACCACACCAGCAATAGGCCACCAATCTATGTCTGAGTTATTTACCTACTTAAATCATGATTTAAGGACTTTAAGATACAGAGAATTCACCAGTAGGTGAGCCATGCCCTGTGCTACAGAGGAAGGCGAAAAACCCCAGACTGGCTAATGAGATTTGGGGCCTTTCTCCTGTAGGTCACCAGTTGGAATCCAGCCCAGCTCAGCAAGGATTAAAAGGCATTCCCATCTGATGGACATATGGTGGCCTCATAGGAGATGAGTTTGGTGGGTCTCAGCTCCAGCTCTCATATCACAAGATCACTGCCCTGCTTTGCATTAAGTGGTAGGTGGAACGGAGAGGCCAGGCCCTGTTGGCCCATGATTTCCTTGTTGTAGATACACTTGGAGCAGTGATGAAAGGGTGGGCCCCAACCAACGCAAGTGCACATGGGCCCTCGCTTTGTTCTTGCACTTTTGCTGCAGACCCATCTTCCGTGCTTGACTCCTTTAGGCATATGAATACTGAATGGTGGCCACAGAGCTAGTCGGTCTAAACACATTCTTAAGGGACTCCCGCCTCAGAGGTTTTTAAACACTCTGGTGAGTCCCTCCACTCCCCCGCTCCCCCCCCCCCCCATAAACCCCCTTCCAATCCTGCACTGGATGCAGCTCAGGTGGACAGGTTTCAGCACCTTCGGTTTCTGGTGTTTTCTTCCCCTGAATTTACTTAGCTTCTTCTTTTGCTGATTTTCTATGAAGCCCTCGATAAAGGCAGCAGGCTGTGCTCTCTGTTATTATCTGTGCCTCTGTAAGCAAACATTTTCAATAGCTGGTGCCACCACTTTTCCAGCACCATTAACCATCAGATGCTAAGCTGAAGGAATGGATCTTCTTATGCATCTCGTACAGCACCAAGCACGCAGTTGGCTGTTATACTTAGTGAAACAGAGTCAGAATACTTTGCATGTTATTGGCATTTTTCTCTTTATTAATACAAAGACCTCAAAACATTTAATAGTTGGTGATTAAGTTTCACAGACTCCCATGAAGTAAGTTGCATTATCCCCATTTCACAGGCAGACAAACTGAGGCACACAGCGAGTGAGTTAACCAATGTTATTATTTATTTTTGAGATCCCCCAAATTGTGTCAAGCACCTCAAAGACGTAACTAAAGGTAATTCCCTTGCTCCCAAAGGGCTTGCAGCTTACATTCAACATATCACAACAAATGGGGCCATAAAAAGGCAAAGTGAGGCAAGAGGAAAGGACAGACAAAGGTGACAATAATCAGAGGATTAATTAGTGAGACAGGTATACATGTCAATGCATCCTTGTCATCTGCTTTTCTCATAGTAATGCTGGTAATAATATCCCAAAGCATCAATACAATACACAGTAAACACAACAAACCACAACGAACCTTGTTAGCCATCGACACCTGTACAGAGCCAATTAAACCCTACTGTAATGACAACCCAAGTCAGAGGGCGTTTGTGGCGAGTGATCCCAAGATCGCTGCAGAAAAAAAAAGCTAATGCTGGTTGAACTGAAGGATCATGCGAGTGTGGAGCCTTCATACCTTTGAGGATCTGGCCCAAGTCCATTAGTTCAGTGCAAATTCATACTAGCCACTACAGTGGGACAAAGGGTGTTAGCGTGGCTTTCTGATCTGTTAGCCTTTTACATACACATTGCACTCACAGGCATAAATAGCTGCACAAGTGCAGGGCAAAGACAAATCAAGCCCAGCAGATACTACTGCTGCCATCACGAATGAAGCAGGAGCTGGATGATGCTGTACAATGCAAATAGCGGTGCTGAGCTACCACAGTTACAGCCACCGAATAGGTTCTCTGTCAAATCGGCTTCATTCAGCATAATGTTCTTGGTGCTTTTGATGCTAATCAGTGACAAACTGTACAATTGGCTCTGCTTGGAAGCAAAATTTCCATGCCTAATTGTGCTGCTCCCTTTAGCAGACTGGTGAATAAAAAATGGCGTATTTACAAAGGGTTACAGATCGGATTATCTTCGGTGCTGATGTCTTATCAGAGTTTGACAGACAGGTCTTAAATTTTATATTAGCGTTCTAACAAGTACAGGAAAGAAGCAGAATTATTCATCGCAAGAAAGAAGCCTGGCGCGAGATTCATGCACTACTCAAATCCAACTTAAGGTCTTGAATAAAACACACTTTATATAAAGTACTGATAAGTAAAAGAAATCAGTCAGAATGAATCTATTTTGTGCTTCTCAGCACCATACCATTCTGGTTTCAGTTGCTATCTCAAATGTTGATCTAGGACTGTCACTCAAATAAAATGACAGCCCACCTAAGGGTAAGGGTACAAAGTCTTCTCTAGCCTATATTGGCATCCTCTCCACACTACTCAAGAGAAACAAATCTCATCACGGTTATGGTGAGTCATATTGAAAGAAGACTGCAGAAAGCTCATCTGAAAGGAGCCAAAATGTAGATCTGTCGGAGATTGCAGCTCAACAAGAAAAGATACAAAAAGAAATCGTGGACGGCTCCTCTGACTGACGTATGCAGAATTCTGAAGGGAATCGAAAGGATGGCGGCCTCCAGACAGTTCAGGCATGAACAAGACCTGGAAGGTGATAAGCATCCTCCGTTTCCTTTGACATCAATGAGTCCAAACCTCAGCTGATGGAAATTGGCTCCATTGAATTCAATTGGGCTGTTCCCTTTTACACCACCTGAGGATCTAGACCATTGATTATTAATGGTTCTAGCATGAGGTGGTTTAGCTCCTCTCTTCATAAAATCTGATGTGAAGAAGAGCATGGTGTGTCTCCAAATCTTGTCTCTCTCGCCAACAGAAGTTGGACCCATAGTAGATGGTTACCTCACCTCTCTGATACTCTGGGACTGACCCGACTACCATTACACGGCATTCCCAAAATCTGTCCAATATGTTGTAGTATGAGACAGAACATGGATGGGTCAAATTCTGCCCTACTTTGTCTAGCTAGGTAGATAACTAGCTATTGTATTTCTAGGGCTCTGGTCACCATTGCATCTCTGTGCACTGAATATCTTCAGCCAAGTGCAAGCCCATTGACTTGTATGAGATTGCACAGGGTGTAAAGCCAGTACAAAACACGATCCCTTGTAAGTCTTTAAAATTGACCTATTTTTTTTTATATGAAGGTGCTGGTCTCCATTTTGACTTGCCTTTACTTTCTGTAGCACCTAAATATTGGCTTTCATCCTGGCAATCCCGGGTTCTTGGTTTCCCTACAGCAGCTGCAGAGCAAAGTCTTGATAAAGAGAGGAATTCAGACCCCTTCAAGCTTGACGTTCTTTTCTTTTACGTTTCTTATGGTCTACAAGTAGATTGCCCAGACAAAGGGTAAAAAAATCCCACTGACATTAGAAAACACAACGCTCGCTTTCCTGACACCACTGACAACACACGATATATGTGTGGCTTAGATTTAATGTTGGACTGAATCCCTTTCATTGCTCTTCCATAGACTTTTCACAGTTTCCACATCACTCCTGTCACTTCTTCCATCAAGGTCCTTCCTCTGCTTTTCAAAATTTGCTTCGATCCTCTGGAAGTGGCACCGCTCATTATAGCAGGCATTTCTACAACAAGCATTGCTCCACATCCATTTAGTCCTTCTACATGAACGAGCTTGTGAGCTGAGTGAGATGCTAAGCAGAAAGCAGGCATGACATTGGCTAAGTGTCACCTCAGCCCCCCCATTTGAGGCCTTTCAAAGACTCCAATGAGCCAAATATCTAAAAATACCGGAGTTGGAGACTGTATCTTTAGTAGCATGGAAGCAGAGGACCTGCAGCCAGAAGAATGGCAGCTAAGTGAATAGGATGCCTTCCTCTGCAGAATGGGGACAGGTCATTTGCTGGTGGATTGTCTGTACCTCGAAGTCTTAAAAACATGATTTGGGGACTTCAATAACTCAGTCATAGGTTAGGGGTCTGTTACAGGAGTGGGTGGGTGAGGTTCTGTGGCCTGCATTGTACAGGAGATCAGACCAGATGATCATAATGGTCCCTTCTGACCTTAAAATCTATGAGCCTATAATTTCCTGTGTAAATCTGTAATTGTTTTTGCATCCTCTTAAAAGTAAAGTGACCTGCATAGTCTTGCTGAGGTGTAAGAGAAGCGATGAATAGAGTTACACCTTCTGTCCAGGGCTGTCTAGATGGAGCTAACTCTCAGTGCACCTGGGTACTGAGCAATGTTTCTGGCTTGTGCTAGTTCAGCGTAGCGTGTGTTGTAGTTTTCTACCTAGCAGACATGTAATACTGCCTTCAAGAAGTTGGCCAAAAGAGGATACACTAGAAGCCCTGGTATGAACAGAGATTTCCTTGAAGCTCAAGTGGTAGGAACCTGTGGTTTTTGACATGAGAGGTCCATGGTTGTAATCCTTTGCTACAGCACAGGATTAACGCCTCTCGCAATGTCTGCATTTAAGGATGTATTACAGGCTGGGACCCATCTGCTGGATATGAATTGCTGTGAACCTCATCTGCTGAGAAGATGAGTGTTAGCTCACAGTGGGCGAGAGGGAGTCAGTAATGGACATACAAGGAAAGCAGGGAGGTAGGACCTAGGGCTGGAAGGAATCTCCTGGGTCATGGAATCCAGTCTCCTGGTATTGCAGGCAACCCTGTCATATAATTCCATTTGTAAACTCCGTGGTCAGCCTGCAGCCTGTAAAGGTCCTCCTGAGACTGACAGAGGAGAGTTTCCACTAGCTCACGTGTTTGAGACCTGTGGTGTGGGAGCTCGAAGCCCCAGGTTCCGCCCTCAGTGATAAGGATGTGCAGCAGCATTGATGACCTTGTCTGTGTGCAACCACAGATTGGCTATTGCCTTGTAAGAAAGAAAGCGACTTCTTGTTCAAAAGTCACATCTGCATGAAGTATGTTTTCAGAGCTGCACCATCTCAACTACGCACGCAACTCGGTATCCTTGCAGACAGTGCTGTTCTTTCAGCAGTTGGACAGCATCTGGCCATGGAGCAGATAGAGGAGACATACGGTGGTGTCATCCATTGCTTTTAGCATCACCTTCTAGAAGTCTCTCCAGTGGACACATCTGACAATGTTTCCCATTGGTTAGATGGAGTTATGTCTACAGCTCAACTTCACAGAGCCTTTGGAGACTTCAGTCTGCAGGGTTGATAGAGGTAAATGTTCATATTCTTCTGTTGATGAATTATTCTGGCAGTTCAGAAACAGCGACTTCACTTCTTTTTTGAAGTTATTATTTAGGAACCCGTAGATAACAGGGTTGACACAAGTAGAAGCCATGGCTACCAGGTGACACAATGAGAAGATCAGGTTGTGGTGGCAAGGGGAAATAGCTTTATAATTCCAGTCCTCAATGCTATTGAAAACATGAAGTGGCAACCAGCAACCAGCAAAGGCAACCACCATGGATACTAACAGAATGTTTATCCTCCTCAGCTGAACTGACCGGCCACTGTATTCACTCCTGTCAAACATGTCCTTTCTCTTCTGCAGGCATAAATAGATATGCAGGTAGCAAACCAGGATAAAGAAGAGAGGGATGCAGTATTGGAACAACAGCAAGATAGTGGTATAGATGAGTCGGTGCTGGTCAGAAGGCCACATGTCCATGCATATGGCCTTGTCAGCAGAAGAATCTGTAATATAAGAGAACTGCTTGTACAACTCGTATGTTAAGACGGAGGTCGTCAGAAAGGGCAGAGACAGGAGGCAAGCTATTGTCCAAATGACTATAATCCCTAAATATGCTTGGGGGATGCTTGGCCTCCAGCCGGTTGGGTTTGTGATGAGCTGGTGTCTTTCCAAAGCAATGAGGACAAGGGAGAGAATTGACACACTCACCGAAGTGCACTGGATGAAGGAAGTCATTTTGCACATGACTTCACCAAATACCCAGTAGTCCATCAGAGTGTAGACGATGGTGAAAGGCAGGCAGACGATGCTCATGAACAAGTCAGAGACTATCAAGTTGGTAATGAGTATGCTGGTGACGTTGGCTTTCTCTTTCTGCCTGGCTATGACACTAATCAGGCAAATGTTTCCCAGTATGCCTAGGATGGTTTCTAAGCTATATGAGGTGACTAGAAAGACAGTAAGGTCCGTTGTGTTTCTGCAGTGACCTCGTTCTGAACTCCAGTTCTTATTGAATGATAATGGAAGGCCTGTGTTAAGATCTTTGGTTGTGGTGGTGTTCATGCTGAAATTAGAAAGAGAGCTTGAAAGATGAAGGGAAATGAGGTATGATCTGGTCTTGAGGACCCTACCATAAGTTCTTATATTCAATAATGTTGGGACTCTGGAAATACCTGCAAAGGAAAGAGAGAGATGGTTTATTTTCATTATAATAGATGAACTAAACATAATTTTCTGCAGGGTGATAAACTTTTTCTTTCTCTGTGAACACTTTTCCATCTTCCTTTGACTCACTCCATTAGGCCACAAACTGAAATAGTTTGCTGGACAGTGAAATGGGATCAAATGCACTACTGGAGTAAGCAGGGTCAATGCCACTGGAGTCCATAGTGTTGTGGCTGAATAAGTCAGTATGGAGATGTAACCAAATCAACTTCCTTAAAGTCAATAACACTGCAGAATTTCACTTCAACCAAGCCAGGGGGAAATGACAGTAAGGAGTGAAAACCATTTGAAACTCATTGGCATCACAAAGTTCTGACGTCGAACCACACTAAAATAGTCGGCTAGGGCCATATTTCACCTCCAAGCTCTCTAAACTCAAAGTGAAAACCAAGAGATGCAAACTCCATCAGAGAGTCAAAAAAAACCATGTGGCATGAGTTGTCTGTGAATGGAATACACTATTACATGCTTAACCCTGCTCCCCTATTTGAACTGAACAGTAGTGCCTTACAAATATTCACACTTGGATCCTCCTCTGGTGTAAACTGGCTTAGCTCCATCGAAGGCAAAAGAGCCATGCCAATTTATTCCAGCTGCAGAAATGACCCACACTTTTGGAAGGGGTTCAGCATCCAATCATCCATTTGGTGGGAGTGTCGCAAAGACTAAAATTGCTGCGTTGCAAAATCAGAATGAAATTATAGACATATATTTTTTCACACCGCCTGGTAAAACGATTTTAGTCTGTTCTGGATGGGGCAAATGGAAAATTGACCACTAGGGACATCAGAAAGAAAGAGAGAGAAAATTAATGAACTTGTGGAATGCTGATGAGATTTATTTATTATTAATCCACCCAACACTTCATTTTTAAATAATGTTAGACAATAAAGACCTGATTTTCAAGGGTGCTGAGAATGCACAGCTCAGATTGACTCCAGCAGGACTTTGGGAGCGAGGCACTTCTGAAAATTGGAATTAATTTTTGGCACAGCTGGACTTTCCAGCAAATTAGATCATTTGAAGGAATAATATACATTAGCTTTTCCTTGTCTTTCCCATTGTTATTTAGAGAAGTAATAGAACAACCCCCATAAAGGCATGCCTTTCAGTGAGCTGTGTAGGTTATTGGCCTTCTGTCAGTGGTAACAAGAGCTGATTCTGTTTTTCCCTTTGCAAATTTCTGTTGGAAAGTTTTAATTTTGCCAGAATTTTCCAATGGAAATATTTTGTTTTAGGATGGGCCAGCTCAGATTGAAGCATTCTATTTAGTCCAACCAAATACAAACATTTCATTTTGGCTCAGCTCTGCATTAACTTGTTCTTGCTTGCGCTGTTGCAGGGCCTCCTGGCCATTATAGTGCAGATGCATTATGCCTCTGCTCTCTACTATGGGTTAGGTTCCATGGCTGGACTACATATCCCATGATGCACAGCAGTCTCCCTCCCCATCAGGGTGCGACATAGAAATATATTCCAGCTGGGAAGTCCTGCCTATAAATGAGGGTATGCATAAGCCAAGCTACAATTCCCATGGTGTGGTGCAGCTACTCACGCAGTTGCAGTTCAATATTTAAATGTCCTACTTGATTTTTTTTCAACATTACATAAAGAGAAAAAAATAATATTTTGATTTTTTTCATCCTGATGTGGAATGACAGGAATTGTCCGGATCTTGGAGTTTTCCAGCCAGCTCCAGAGGTCAGGGAATGGGGCTCCCAGCATTTTGGGTGCCGTCCTGGCCCTGCTGAAATAAATGGCAAAAGTTGGGGCCAGGTTTTCAGTGTCTATATGAATTTAGGTCACTAGCCACTGGGTGGGCAGCGACTCCAAGTAGTTCCCATCTGACGGCTGTTTGGTGGCCTACGTGAAGTGACCCGAGGTCTCCATGCAATTCCCAGCACAGAGAGGGCCAGACCCACATCACAAAAATGCTGCTGCTACCTTGATCTTATTGGCATAGAAGAGTTAGCCACGTGGGCATGGAAATCTGCCTTCCCTCTCACACCTAGGGTGGGCAGTGTGGGTCAAGGCTTCTACTAATGCAGTATGCGTTTAATCAACCTAGCTCCTTTCATGACATTCTCCTTATGTGCCCCAGGCACTACAGAGTGATGTTCTATGGCACAATACGTTACTGCCCCAGCTTTCCATCGCCTGCCTTCAAAGCTTCCTTTTGGGCATATAGGTTCAGATGGTGGCAGAGGTGACCTTCTGAGGTCCCTCCCAGACCTACATTTCCATGGCTCTATCCTTTTGCTGGCCTCATCCTAATTCCTCATGAACAGTTTATATTTCTTTCCATTGAGAAACACCACATAATTTCGCACAATGGGAAGTCCCTAGTCACCGGTCGCCCGGGTATCGTAACAACCACATAGACAGGTCACGATGGTCCTTGGCTACTACCATAGTGTACTTTCAAAGGGGTCCAAGGGAGTTGGGCACACAACTCCCATTCAGAGTCAATGGAAACCCCAGCCTTGGGCTCCAGTAGTCTCTGTAGCCTGTCTCTGTGGTTCTGGGAGGGTTCCCTCCCTCTCAACCCCTGGGAAAGACCCATTTGCTATAGATGTGCATTCGATTTCTGCAGACGTTCATGCCTGTCTTCCACAGAGCTAGTGCCATGGGGCTGTGCTGTCCTAATTCTCTGATGCATAGAAGACAATACCCCCATAGGGAGTTCACCGGAACAAGGCAGCTGCCACGTGGAGTACTGAGGCTTGCAAGGGGGAAGGTAAATATATACTCACTGAAAGCCATTATTTACTGATTGCATAAATCTTTACTCTGCAAAAACTGCTACTCAAACAGGCTTGTGAGTTCGAGATAAACTTTTTACGGCTGCAGAATGCAATCATCAGAATATTCCCATGCAAATAAAATGGTATGGCAAGCTTATCGCATTGTTTGAGTAACGTTTATTGCTGAGGAACGGCCTGTGCACAGTGCACCGGGTCAGCTTAGAGGGGGGCCATCACTGCCATTTCTTTTTCATCTTTATTAATTGTATCAGTTGGGTCAGAAGATGCTGCTTCTCAGGAACCGAAGAGAAAAGTTTCAATCAAATATAAACTAAAAAGAGCTATATCTTTGGTAGGAGAAAATTGAAGCAGTAAGAAATGGAATGGTCTGCATGGCAAACTGGCAAAAGTGTCTAACTGCGATATTCAATACACGTGTAGGAGTGGCTGTTATTGACTCTGATTTGGCTTAAAAGCAATATTAATCTTTGACTTAGATTCTCTCCTCACCCCATTTCCTTCTCTCTCTCTCTTTCTCTCTCTCTCTTCTTTGATATATTAAGTGTTTAGATAATTCAGTCTTGGAGTGAGTGGAGAATGTGGAAAATGCTCATATTATTTCTATGAAAAGTATGTATGTCTCAGTCGCATCCCCCCCCACCCTGCATTTAATGTAATATTGTTATTGCCTGGGCGTGAAGGTGTTATTTTCTTTTCTGGGATAGAGGATAAAGGAAGGCAGGGATGGAGTGCGAATCACGGACTGAAGAAGAACTGGGTAGCTCGAAAGCGTGTCTCTCTCACCAACGGATGTCGGTCCAATAAAAGATAATACCTCCCCCACCGTGTCTCTCTGGTGTTCTGGGATCGACATGGCTACACCCCTCCTCTGAACAGCCTGCGAATGGAGCTCTCTTGTAGAAACAATGGAGGCCAACCACCAGACCATTGGTTTTTAGCAACCGTTGGCCCAGAGGGGCAGGACATATGTAAACAGCACAATTTGGACGTGAGAGACCATAGAACAGAAGACCACGCCGTACCAGGGCAGGGATGCAATCATGGATGTCTGAGCAAGACAGGCACGCTGGTCTGTAGCTTAACATTACCATTCTAACCTAATGACCCTGAACACTGAATTCTTGGTGACTAATGTCTCCTTTTAGAGAAGGCTGTCCTAAGTCTCTGCAATCATCTGCTGGTTGCATCGCTCCCAAACGGGGAAGTCTCCAGTGGGGGTCCAGGTTCATTTGAACCTGCTGCAGGAGAGCTGGTGAGAGACAGAGGTGCTGGAGCTTGGGACCCAGTCTGAGGAGAACTGGGACGTAGGGCTTCCCCTTGTTAAAAGTGGGGGGCCAGGACCTGTCATGAAGGGTATCTTTGCACTGCAGTCAGGAAGTCTGGCAACAGCTCATGCAGATGAGCCCTGGCTAGCTTTCTAACTGTACCAGCAACACTCAGATGCATAGGTAGAGTCCCAAATGGACAGGGCTTGTCCATGCTGCTCCAACTTGGCTGCTGCTGTTACTCAAGCTAGCTTGGATAAATTAAAACTAGCTCAGCTGTATCTGCTACCATCACTCTGCCTGGACCATTATTTATTATTAATAATCATGGTTTTTACATTAGTGCTGAAGGATCACCCAAGAACAGATCCCTGTTGTGCAAGGGTTGCTCCCAAGAGCTTACAATCTAACCAGCAAAACAGACAAAGGCTAGAAGAGGAAAGGGCTGTAACATAGTGGGAGAATAACATCTATTGCCATATTACCACCTATGGCCCTCTCTTGGGACCTGATTCAAAGACCATTGAAGCCAGTGGGGGGTATATAAGCTTTTATAAGTATATAAGCTTTTGTGGGCTCCAACACACTTCGTCAGATGCATCTTTGTGCCCAAAGAAATTTGTTAGTCTTTAAGGTGCCACAGGACTCTCATTTTTTGCTGGGTTGGATTTGAATCCTACAAAAAATCCACAACACATATGCAAGGGACTGAAGGGCTGCACGAGAGTCATTTTTTTCTGGGACTCTGACCTATGTAAACCCTGCATTCCCTGAGCATCTCTTCATTTCAGGCTGCACATCCCAGTCAGCAAACGCAGCTCTAGTAATAATTTAGATTCAAAGTGAATTAAACAATTGGAGCAGATGGCATAGACGTACATTTGGACTGCTAAAAATGCCAGTCTCTGGAGCACGGTATTGCAAAGTAGGCGAAATGCTAACATGTTCCATCTAGATTCTCCTGTTTTAAAACTTGTTCTTTCTTTTCCTTTTTTTCTTTAAAAGCCTCTGTCAAAACAATATGGGAACAACTCCTACTTCCAGCCTGCCCATTTCACTCATAAACCCAGGTGGACATGTTGTAATGCTTGTACCGCAATGCCACTCACTCATGGATCTGAATTCAGATCTTTCTTCTGACAGGAAATAAAGCAGAAATGCCTAATACAAAGGGGAAGATCAGAACAAGCAACAAAATCATTATCTCAGCATAAACTGCCAACCTCTCAACTTGCAGCTTAATGGAATCATAGATTTTAAACACAGAAGGGACCATCAGAATCATCTAGTCTGAATCTGCTGCAAAGTTGAAATGAAGTATTTAGAAAATTCTTACCTGGTAATATCCACACTGATTAAGTTTGCAGTTAGTGTCTGGGTATCTGTGTCGCAGCAGAATAGAGGAACTCTGTAGGAACAGAGATTTGCTTTCCTCTCTGTGTTGCGATGGGCAATTTGGAAGGCATCTCTCTCTGTGAAGGGAATGTAGCCAATGAGTTTTGTTCTCTGCTTACGGCCCAGCTTTGAAGTTCTAGCTCCCTCTATTGATTTATAAATGTATGCATTCAACTGATAGTTCAGACAAACAGCAGCTGCACGAAAGAGATATGAAACTATTTGAAGCAGGACATGCCAACGCAACGGGTTCCTGCACTATAATGGGCCAATATGCACATGGAATAAAAATGAAGATGTAGGACCTGATGCTGTGTTTCTTACAGAGGCAAGACTCCCTTTGGACTCAAGGGGGATTTTGCCTAATGTGCGTGATCAGGCCCTAATGTTAGACATACAGTACACGTTCCAGTTTCACAGTACACTACGGCGCCTGGCTGCGTATAGTCATGTTACAGAGATGCCCAAGATGCAAAGCCTTCGTGATTCAGTGTGTGCGGAGAGAATTGTTTGGTTAAGTGCCCATAGATTGGGAGGCCCTGAAGAACTGCAAATTGCACCGGAGGAGGGAGGAGGGGAGGATTTTCCAACGTGCCTTAGGGAAGTGGTTCCCAACCTTTTCTCTGCCATGGCACACCTCAATACCTTTAATTATTTTGAGGAACACCATCATATAGTCTCCAAATTAACTCATGAATATTCATGATCCAATCCAGAACTCTTTGAGTAGTGTTTCAAAAAATTCCATGGCACACCTGTTCAGGCCTGACGCACGCTGGTTGGGAAATGCTGCCTTAGGGATTTCTTTTTCTCTTCTCCTGACTCAAAACCTGTGTGAGGAGTGGTACCATGCCCAGACTGAGCGGCCTGGCTGTGAGAGGAGGAGAGAAGTAGACCCTGGTCTAAAGAAGGAACCAGTGGGTCTGAGCTGAGGTCAGGGCTAACAGAGAAGTCTGATGAGTCTGGCCTCCACATCTGAAGGCAGTAGAGATTCCTGCCTGAGAATCTCCTCTCGTCCCCAACTAGAAATGGGCAGAACACCCCGAGAACCTTTGCTCCATCAAAAATCTGGCATCTTCTGGTGCACATTCACACCAGCGATATTTTGTTTGCAGAAAGAGAAAGGAGACAAATGTCGATGCGATTTTCCACGCCGCTATGATATTTAGGGTCTACCCCCGGGATGTTATTCATCGGGGGCTGCGTGCAGACCAGGGTTCTTTCGGCCGTAGAGTTTATAGCTCTACCTCTGTCTGGTGACTGATTGGAGGCCCTTAATGTTGCATAAGAAGTCAGGATGTAAGAGCAATAAAGTATGGGACCGAACCCGCCGATAACCCACACGAGTATTAGTAGGATTGGGTGATTTTCCCATAAAAGAGGGAATGAAAATGAAGTGGCCACAAGGGAGGTTAGTAGTGACAGGAGAAATAGCAAAGAAATCACCAGGAGGGTAATAAACAAAAGAGCTTTATTTTTAATACAGGCTTGCGTTTCCTGTCTAGAAACAGTGTGACAGGCAGCAGAGATAGATATACAGATATGCGGTTTTTAGAGCAAAGATCTTTATGTGTGTGTGTGTGCCTTTCTATGTTTCTTACGCTGTGATGCAGTTTCCTTATGTTTCTTATATTGCAGCAAGTCTTAAAGGCAAAGATTACATGTGGGACTTAATGCCCAAGTTAAATGCTAAAGCTACTCTTATTACACTGCTGTTGCCCCTACCTTTAAAGGGGACTGCAGTCTAACCAGCCTGTCCTCCCAGGCCCGGGGTGCTAACTATTTGGTCCCTAACCTTATCCCTAGCCAACCTGTTCTCCCAGGCACGGGGTTCTAAACTACATTGGTCCTTGCCCCAGGACCCGGGGTGCTAAATTCTTCCCGTTACTGTTTCACTGTAGCTACTATGGAACCAACATTCACCGAGGCTTCTGTGTGCTTGTAACTAGTTACTTACCAAGCTCAACGCCAACGTGTCAGGTCCGTCACACCTAGGATCTGGATTGACCTTTCAAGTCCGCTCCTTCATGCCAGTCCCGTCACCTGTCTGGATCAGGGGTGCTGACGCTTCTGCCCTAGCTACCATGGTCCCCACTGGCTATCGACCCAAGGGCAAGCCCAGAGATCGGGGCATCATGAGACCACAGAGCTTTATCGCTAACCCCCCGTCTGGGGATGCGGGGCTATATTTATAGGGTTTTAATCCCTCTTGCCCCCACTTTTGTCTTAACACCTTTTTTTGCTGACGTTTTTACACCTTTTGCAGACGGGCGCTTTGCGTCCTAGTTTTTAGTCTGCGGGCAGCCGAATTCTTGGTATAGAGACGGCAAAGTAGTTTTTGCAATTGTGACGGCCTGAGTTCTTGGCATAGGTTCAAATATAGGTGCAAGTTGTTTGTTGCTGGGCAAGGAATGCAGAGACCTTTGAAAATTGGTTCCTTACTTGGGCCTAATCTGTTCTAACTCTATGCTTAAAAACTATTGCAAATACCCTTAATAAACCCCTATCTAAACTCCACTTTCTACAGATTTCTATGAGAAATGTGAAAGAAACTAAAAGCAAACTATCAAAGCAACATTTGAAGTAAAAAGTTTGTAGGGAAATGTTTGCGTATAGGGCCTGATGCAGAGAGTTGCCCAAGTCCTTAGATCTGTGATAGGCGGCTCCTGGCTCCCAGACTCCTGCTCAGATCGCTGGCAGCCCAAGAAAGTCAGAGTGGCAAATCTGATGCAATCTCTGTGGAACATGCTGGGGAATTAAACTGTCATGCTTGATCGGTTCTGTTCAATATCTTCATTAATGATCTGGATGATGGAATAGACTGCGTGCTTAGTAAGTTTGCAGATGACACCAAGTTGGGGGGAATGGTAGATACTCTGGAGGGCAGGGA
>ML685755.1:57147884-57232641 GCA_007922175.1 Pelusios castaneus
CTCATGAGGTTCAACAAAGACAAGTGCAAAGTCCTGCACTTAGGACGGAAAAATCCCATGCACTGCTACAGGCTGGGGACCGATCGGCTAAGTAGCAGCGCTGTAGAAAAGGACCTGGGGGTTACGGTGGACGGGAAGATGACTATGAGCCAACAGTGTGCCCTTGTTGCCAAAAAGGCCAATGGCATATTAGGCTGCATCAGTAGGAGTATTGCCAGCAGATTGAGGGATGTGATAATTCCCCTCTATTCGACACTGGTCAGGCCGCATCTGGAATACTGTGTCCAGTTTTGGGCTCCCCACTACAGAAAGGATGTGGACAAATTAGAAAGAGTCCAGCGGAGGGCAACAAAAATGATTAGGGGGCTGGGGCACATGACTTATGAGGAGAGACTGAAGGAAGTAGGCTTATTTAGTCTACAGAAGAGAAGACTGAGGGAAGACTTGATAGCAACCTTCAACTACTTGAAGGGGTGCTCCAAAGAGGAGGGAGCTAGGCTGTTCTCGAGGGTAACAGAGGACAGAACAAGGAGCAATGATTTCAAATTACAGCTGGGGAGGTCAAGGTTAAATATTAGGAAAAACTTTCTCACTAGGAGGGTGGTGAAGCATTGGAATGGGCTATCTAGGGAGGTGGTGGAATCTCCATCTTTGGAGATATTTAAGGTCCAGTTAGACAAAACCGTGGCTGGGCTGATTTAGTGGGAGTGGTCCTGCTTTTAGCAGGGGGTTGGACTAGATGACCTCGTGAGGTCCCTTCCAGCCCTATTATTCTATGATTCTGTGATCCCAAGTCTGAGTAAGCATGACAGAAGTGACACCAAACCACAAAAGCAAAGGACTTCTGAGTTGAGGTTGTTCCTGGCATTGCACAGTATCTATAATTTCTCTGAACTCCACTGGCTGCAGGAGGGTTAGAAGAAATGGGCCAGGCCATGCCAACGTTGCTAAAATTCAATAGGCTGTCATTGAAACGGAGCAATTGTCCTTCATCAAAATCCGAAATGATTTGTGGGTCCTGCCCGGATGAAGCTTGAGCCTGTTATGGTTACCTTTGTTCTGTCTCAGTGCGTATCATCTGGACACCTCATCCTCCCTTTGAAGTCAGTGGAAAGACTCCTGTCGATGTCAGGGGAGTTGAGTACAGTTCCTAATCTATCCCTCAGCCCCACCAGTACAGAATTCTCCCTCACAGCGTATGCTCCAAGACTTCTTCCACTCTACAGAGTAGTTTATGTACAATGGCTGGTTTATGACACTTATCCTGAGCAGTTCTTTGTAATGCTGCAGAAGATGGTCCAAGTAATCCAGAGGCTTAGTCCAGGCTGGTGACAATAATATGATGGGTTTTATTCAGAAATCTCAAAGCACTTTACAAAGAGAACAAGTACCATTATTCCCATTTTATAGAGAGGAAAACTGAGACACAAAGCATGGCAATGCCTTGCTGAAGGCCACAGTAGCGGAGACTAGACTAGAAACAGGCTCTTCCGACTCCTAGTTCTGTGATTTAACCACGAGATGGTGCCAACTCCTACTTTTTGTGTTTTCCCAATGCCACGAGACCCTGAGATCGTGAGCCAAGCCCGGGGTCTGCCACTGGAATCACAGGAGTGGATGTATGTTAGGGGAATAAGGTCAGAAGCTAGCAGAAATTTCTTCGCCCTGCTTTTCCCTGCACTCTGGAATCCGGGTTAGTCCAAGTCCCCCAAAATAAATAGAAGAATCCCATCCAAATCACTGTGAGGTGAATCCGTGGTGATACACTCCAAAGCCAGGAAGCACAAAGGCTGATTTTGGCACGTGAAGCCATTTCATGGCATTTAAGGCCTCTTTAAAGCTGCTCTCATGTGCATATGCTTCAAGATACAGAGCCAGATTCTCTGGTCTGCTAAGTGTACTACGCACAGCTCCAGGGGCAGAAAGTGGATACAGACTGGCCAGTGGAGAATTCCCACCTTCTGTCCACCCAGAGCACAGAGGAAAGGAGGGGACGTGTGAAGGGCATTGGGAGTGAGTTGGGAGGGCCATACTGAACTCTGCCATGCTATGCCGATCCATCTCTGACATAAGACCATCAAGGCAGGCCCCTCTTGTGCAGCTGGAACGAAGCTGCTCTGATTTACAACCAAGCTGGGTGGCACAGGGTTAGGTAGCTGCAGATTCTGGTCTTTCTCATGGGACTTCTCCCCAAACCAACTCGAGCTCCAGTCTTCTTTAGCCAGATAGATTTTCTTTCTTCACTGAGTGAGACTGGGTGTACAACCTTCACCCCTGTATATTCCCGGCCTGAAAACTGGCACCATACTTTGAAATGGAAAAGTACCACTGAATTTTGCCAGAAGCAGCCATAAATATATGGCAGTTTCCCGATTGTGTTATGCGGAGACTGTGTGTTTAGAGTTGTCATTACTGACTGAAATGCTGCTGAAATTTGATTCTAAAGACCTGCCTGCATCAGCACATTTTCCACCATTGCTCTATATGTTGTTACATTTGATCTTTAGTGTGCTGTCTAAACATATCTTACAGGTATTTTCATATAGTAGAAGACTTCCTTGAACTTTGTTGGTCTGTGCCAAGCAAGGTTATACTTGTTACTCTTGTAGGTAAGGCTGTAGAAAAAATTACACAGCATCTTTTTCCCAGAAGTTGGACTTTGAGGTGTGGACTCAGGCCTGCTTCTAATATGCAGCATGTATCCTGGCAAATCTGGTTTGCTCATGCACCTGTACAGAGGACATGATTTTCACTGGTTATGGGGGGAGTGTTCAAAGGACTCTTTGTTTCAACCGTTCTTCCAATATATTCCCTGCATATGCTACAGGAAACATCAAATGAGGGAGATATCACAAAATATCTATCTATCTATCTATCTATCTATCTATCTATCTATCTGGTTTGTATAATGCCAGCCAACATAAACTCCAAAGTAAATTAGATCTGTATATGAAGGTCCTTAGTGAACTTCATGGGTTCTTCTACAAGACCTTTCATTAAGAAGGAAAAAAGAGCTTGACGCTTATGTCTTTATTGAACTCCAGATTTCATGACAGATGATGTTACCATAAATGATCTTTGATTAAATCAGTTGCAAATCAGTACATAACAAGAGAAGTCACTGCAGAGCATGTGTGAAAAGCATGGCAGCACATAATCAATGCTATGAAAGGGGACTCCTGAAACCATGCTGATTTGCAGCTTTCCTCTAAGAGAGTGATCCAGAGGCTGTTCAGCTTGCAAAAGAGAGGTTGATTGATGAGGCCACTTCAACCAGCCTTAACCAACTCCAGCAAAGATGTTGCAGAGTACTTGAGGATCGGACTTCCACACCACACGCATAGAACAACTCTTCCTATGGAACAAGGCAATGCAGTTCTCTCGGTCATAGTTGGTGGGTCGGAAAACGCTGCCAGTGAGGAAGACAAAGATGAGGTCAGCACACAAGATATAGGCTGGGGGCCGGGAGGGGGGAATCATATTTACTGCTACAAATTTATTTCTGGTGAAGTCCAGGGGAAGAGACTTCAGGAATGAATTTAGTCCATAGAAAATGCAGGTATTGCACTGGAAACACAGAGCTGTGATCTCCAGTCTTAGCATGTGGGTTAAAAATTGAACGATTATTTCAATCTTTTTGCAATCAATTCCAATTCTCTATAGTAGCTTTGCTAGGAATTAAACATATAGAGCCACATTCACCCCGGACCTGGAAATAGCCTCTGCCTCCCCTGGTCAGAGACGGCCAGGGAGTGGTTCAGTCTGAAGATCTTGGGCCATTGCAAGGACATAGAACTGCCAGCATATAAAAATTACCTGGACACGTCCCCTCTTGCCCCTGCTAAATCCCCTCCCCCTCCAGGTGGTGGAAGAATAGGACTGTCTATGAGGAGGTTCTCACTCATAGCTGGGAAGGAAACGGTTTTCCCATCCTTTGAATACATTTCAGAGTTCTACATTTTCCAGACCAGAATGAAGACAAAAAAAAGTTGAAATCTCAAAAATCTTTGTGAACCAAAACCCCCATTTTTTTTTCATTTTGGCTCAATCAAAACTTGTTATTTCAACCAGTCTGAAATATCTTGTTTTGATTCCTGTTTTAACCTTTTTCTCAGTCTTGTTAGCTTACATTTTTAAAGGCATTCTGAATCAGGAAACTGGAATTTTTCATTTCTAAACAGCAAAGAGCAAGAATTTTGAAACTCTTATTCTTACCATGGTTTTGAGCTGAGGAATTTGTCAACCCCGTTTTGCAACATTTGGTCACAATGAATTGGCCTTTTTGACAATTTGTCAAAAACTTTTCAACCAGATGTCTCCTTGTTTAATATTCCTACCTCAAGTCCCCTCCAGGGTTTTTTCCCCATCCACAGGACAGGACCATCCAGCTCTCTAATCGAATCATCAGCCCAAGACATAATCATGAGTAAATTCTGGAGGGCACGGATAGGTTGGGCAGGGACTTAAAACGGGATTGAGAATATGGGTTCTCAAACTAGGGGCCATAACTGTGCTGCTGTTCCTGTACTGGGGAGCTCTATAGTTTCTTGGCTAGATACTGACTAGATGGGAAGGTGGTCTGGTGGAAGCTGATCTGGAGAAGGTTGAGAAGAACTGATCTAGAACAATTAGGCTGGAGAGATGCATGTAGAAAGAACCTTGAGACTGTTCATAGATTGCAAGAGTCTGCACTCCATATATGTGCCTTATTGCATATCTAGGATTCCCGTGTTAGAGGGGGGAGTCATATACCTCTGGAAACAAGACAATAAGGATTTCAACTCGCTTTTATGCTTAATACCAAAACAGTTTTAATCTTCCTGAACTTACAGGCTGCAGCAGATCATTGCTCGTGGTTGACACTCACATCTGAAACAATCCTTGGTCTTCCACACTACACCGAAGTGATACAGCTTTCTATTCTCAACACAGCCTGAATGCACACAATAACAACAACAACAAAGGCCAGGTGGGTGGATGGTGAGACTTGTGGGTAAAATACAGCTTTCTGGCTAAGCGCTGGCAGTTAAAAGCTGACTCCTTGGATGAAATTACACCAGGAATAAATGTGGCCCCATGTTCCAAGGCTGGATGCAAGACCATTGCTCCTGCAGCAGCTAGGACATGGATGAGCAAGCTGAAATGTTATCTACACGCCGCATGCTCTTTCTTTAGTAGAGAAATACTGTTCGAGGAGCGTAGCCAGGCAGAGAAATGCGTCAGTTTATGGCTAATGCTACTTTTGTTCTGCCACTATTCCCAGTGACTTGGACTGCACCTCTGTACTGTGCTACCCAGTCTTGAGCATATAGGAATAAGCAGGCCTGGCCTCTACCTCTTCCCGCCTCTCCCCCCCTCCCTCCCGAGCAGCTGGGTGGGAGATGGAGAGATTAGTGGCTCAGGGGTATCATAATTTACTGCTGATGTAAGCCAGAATCAAATCATTATCTCCCCCCCACCCCAGAACAAAGAATGGGAATTTGCCGTGGAGGGATTTCTCCAAGTCACAGTACCCCCCATGGCCACTCCGGGAGTTGCGAGGCATACACATGGCCCTGTGCTCACAGCTGGGCCCAGAGCACGGTCCAGCCCATAGTGATTTTCAAGTTCTCAAAGTACTTTAAAGGCAGTGGGAGAAATTAAAGTCAGTGGGAGTTTTGCTGCTGACTTCAGTACGGTGAGGGTTTTACCAGAGTGTCCTAGGTCCAGAGACTTAATAGTATTTAGGCACCTCTCGTCAATGAGAGTTTGACACCTAAATATCTTGAGGATCTGGATCATGCATCCCATGGCAACTTAATGGGACTTGGGCACTGAAGAGACTTCGCTTTTAAAATCTGGTAAGTCCTTGCAGCAGTCTTTGGAAGTAGGAAAAACCCGCCCATTTTACAGATGGGGAAAATCGTGGCACAGAGCAGTTAAAAGACTCACTCAAGTCAGCAGCAGAGCTAGGAGCAGAACCCAGGTGTCCTGCCACCCAGGCCCCCTGCTCTGACCACTAGACCATCTCCCCACCTGCCAGTAAAGCTGGCAAGAGGCACATCTTGAAAAAGCTAGCCCTTCCATCCTGCTTTCCATATTTGACGAGTCGTAATGGAAATTTTTGGTGCCAGGATGGAGAGCTGTCAGCCTTCTAACATCTCTTTCTCCCATGTGATATGCTTTTTTTTTTTAGGCTACAGCTTATCACCTGCAGCTTCTCAGCTCTAAGTCCATGGGGAACTCTGCCATGCCTTTCCATTTGGGAGTATGTAGCTAGCTCTCTGCCTGGCTGGAGATGCTCTAAAATGAACTTGATCTAACTGCCTGTGTAGCTTCATCACGCTGCACCGGACGGCATGATCCTCACATTCCTACGCCAGAGAGCCTTTTGATCCATGACCAGTACATGGTGCCATACTTACCATATTCGGTTGGGGGTCTGATGTAACACTGGGAATCACACAGGGGCCCCGAGATGAGAAGGATGAGGAAGCTGAAAAGCAGGAAATTCTGAAAGAGAAGGGGAAACTCATTATAAAATTGGCTGGTTTCTCTAGGGTGACGTAGTCCAATTCGTTTGCACAGATTTAAGCAGGACAAATCTCATTATTCACAGATAAACGGAGACAGGAAAACCACTCAGACCACAGTTACGCAGACACATGCCACCACACAGAGACTTACCATAGCGTAGGCCATCTTTCTGGGCTGCTGGCGGCTTGCTGGGTGGAGCGGGGCGTATTTATAGTCCGTGTGGAAACAATGGTTGCTCAAGGCAAGCAATGAAAATAGGAGCCGACTGCTGCAGGCAAGTCATGCCAGCGGCTTCTCTACCGTGTCCCGATCGCCACGCCGAAGGTCTGGCTTCGAGAGGCGTCTTTGGATGTGGACTCGACGGCAAGTTTTACCCATTCACAAATACATCAGGGGCGAGAGTCTGATTTCAGTTATGGCAGTGTAAATCTGGAGTAGCACTAATGGCTACTCCACAGTGACACCGGTGTAACCAAGAAAATCTGTGCTGTTCGCCCTGGCAGGGCATCAAGAAACAGCAGGGGGAAAGCGCCGCTTAAGGAAGCCGGTGTATTATTGTTCGCTTGACCTGTCACAGAGAGAGCTCCGCCGCCTGGCATACGGAACGGCATTCACACGGAGCAGCGGCGTGGAGAGACCTCAGTTCTAGGACTGATTTATTGATTCTGCCTCGGCTCTTTTCTCTGTGGCACAGTATTGGGGGGGGGGGGGGTCTCTGAGAGGCTCAACGCCTCCGCTCTGGAAAGGTGGAGCATGATGCTGCTGGATTGAAAGCAAGGCTGGGCTGAGAGCTGTCCCCAGAAGATAAGTCGGCAAGCCTCTATCCAGCCCCTCCCAGATGGCCCACCATCCCATCACAGAAAAGAGAGGAAGCCCAGATTCCCAGCTCTCTCTCACAGGGCTGGTCACTGCAGAAGAAGGTGCAGGACCTTTGTACGGGTGGGGGCAGAAAGGGAGGCCTGTCCGCTCTGGAGCTGTCACACTGGCATTCTCTGCTAGCTGCCCCCGACCAACACTCACATTGAACATTTACGCCTGTTCCTTTTTGTTTTCTCCCCTGAACGGAGGTGGCCCTTTTAGGTACCCATCACCTGTGCACCAGGACCTGTTCTGGCTACCCATCAGTCTCAGGGTGCAGCGTAAGGTGTTGGTTTTAAATCTATAAAGCCCAGAATGGCCCAGCACCAGCTGTGGGCTCACAGCTTTCCCCAGTCCATCCACAGCTGTGTTCAGCAGGGGTGCAGGAGCCAGAACCCCACAGTGCAAAAGAGAGGGGGGCTGGCAAGGCATCCTCTGGGAGGGCTGCCCAATTCTGGAACTTGTTCCCTGCCCCAGATGTGAAATAACCTGCCGCTGATAACGTTCTAGGTGCTCTGCAGCAGACGCTTGTGTGAGAGGGGTGTTGAAGTGGGCTGAGGGGGTGATTCCCAGATAACGGAGGGATGGAAAGGAGTTTTGAAGCTCTTCTGTGGTGCTTTTCACCATAGACCTTTACAAAAGAGGTCAGCATCATTCCCTGAATTTTACACGTGGAGAAACCGAGGCACAGAGCAGTGGCATGACTTAGAACCCAGAATGTGACCTAGAACCTGAGGCCAGCTGGTTCTAACTAGTCCCTGCCCCAAGGAACTTGCAGATTATAAATAGATACGGCAGGCAAAAAGAGGTGGGGTGGGGGAGACAAAGCAATCAGCATATTAGTGCCACCGTGGTGGGGTGGAGCTGAAAGGTTTGGTTATTGGTTTTAGAGTCTCTGGGTGGGGTGTAGCTGGGAGGAGTTTTGCTCAGGACAAGGTGAGGGGGGGAAGGGATAGGGCAGAGGGCAGTGGGGACTGTGAGCTTGCTGGGGGTGTCACACATTGTGCTCAGTACCAGATAGCTCAAGGGATAACGGCCTGTTCTCCTCCCATCAGCATGCATTGCCCAGCATGGCTGTCTTTAACTGCAGCCTTTGATTGAGGCACCTGGGGACCTTTGGAGCCTGTGTGATTGACAAGAGACTAAGCCAATCTACATTGCAGGGGACAGGTGACAGAGCTGTGGTGGAGGCAGGGCCATGGATAAAAGCTGTGATGGGGGGGGCAGGCAACCATCTGCTGGTGAGCCTGGAGCAAGGAGAAGGAAGGAATTGTGGGAGCTTTTGTAAGTGTATCCTTGTAGCTGATCGAAGCAGGGCCTGCTGAACCTCTGTATTACTTGGCTTTTTAAATCCTGTGGTGTGGCTCCCAACTCTGTATGTGCCTGGCGTTTGGGGTCTTGTTCCTTGTGTCTGGCTTTTCTCTGAGCGGTAGCTCTTCGGAGGCTGCCTGTCAATTTGTGCCTCCTCCTATAAAATGCATCAGTTAAATGTGGGGCAAACCTTTGTGGAGGATGGGGTGTTCCAGACAAGCTCTCTAAAGCCAAACACTTGGTGAAATGGCTTTGCATTCTGTTCTTAAAACCTTCCAGTGCAAATAGTCCTGGCTAAGATAACCTTTCCTGTGCCGTTTGGAACCCTGATATTGCAGCGCTGAAAGAAACTGACTCCTTGTCTCAACTACTTAAATGCAGACGTGGTGGCCAAAAGCAATGAGTGAGATCTAAAGATGCCTTCCTTAGCAGCAGCAATACATGCATGTCTTACAACACAGCCCTGCCTGAAGGTCAGCCCCCCTTTACCATATGAGAGGCTCGGATAGCTTCCTTTTTGTTGGGTTAGGCCCCTCTGTGTCTGCCAGCAGGTGTAAACAGAGGGTTACTTTGAACTTCTCTTTCCCATGTGGCTTCCAAGTCTCGCCCACCCTTGTGGGGCTGTCAGTCACCAAGACAAGGAGTCACAACCCCTGGTTTGAGATCGCCTGTGCTAGGAGATGCTGCTGTAAGTGGTGTTGTGTCCAAAGCCCTGCTCCTCTCTTGGAGATAGATGCCTCCCTGGAGAGCAGACTGAGGGAACTGTCTCTGCTGAGGGAATGGGGTGAAGGCACCTAAAGCACTTCTTGTGGGAATAACTCAGGAATCTGCCTGGCTCTCCTGAAACAGCAGAAGGTGCTGGTGCCACCTACCTTAGAAAACTATGCCCAGGGGTTAGAGCACTCAGCTGGGTGGGGGGTGTTCAATTCCCTTCCCCCTGGGGCAGGGGTGGGCAGAAAGGTGTGAGTCCCCAGTTCAAATCCCCTCAGGATGGGGTGCTCTAACCACTGAGCCATGGGGCATTTGAAGGTGAGGTTCCCTCAGTCTCTCTTGTTGAAGCTATTCTATTGTGGAGATGTACTTTCATAGTCCCTGAGGCAGAGAAATAGTGACTGTATCCCAGGGCTGAGGGCCTCAGGTGGGAGTCCCAGCTGCCTGTCCAACTTGCATACAACGCTTCAGAAACTCACATCCGTGCAGTTTGCCCCATGTGGACAAGCCCTAGATACGCCTCTCCAGGACTGTGTGTGTGTTAGCTGACACATGACCAGTCCATTGTGACCAAGGAAACGGGTCAAATGCCCCATGGCACAAGTGTAAATAGTCTCCACCTTTTTCCCCATGAGCAAGCTGGCCATGCAGCCTCTGTGCTGCTTATTGTTAATGGAGCCTAGCTTGAGTTAAACATTTCTCTCTCCACCTGCTGTTGCTTCTCTAGTGGCTCTTTGTTGCAAACTGGCAGTAATGAGACACTCAAGCGACCTAATGCTGCTTCTCCTTTTTTGTGAGATGATCTCCCCACCCTGACCTCAGACTCACACAAACACACCCTCTTCTTGCTACTTCCTCTGATACCTGCTGGATGTGTAGTATACGAATGACTCCTAATGAATCTCTCTAGATGAACCTTGACTTAACACAAGCTGCCTGCTGCTTTAGTGCTAACGGACCTGCTGGCTGGGGGCATAGGAGAATGGTGGCATTTCTGCAGGTGTGGAAGAGACCTTCAAATGAGATGCGTTCCACCTCTACCCAGCTAGTGGAGATAGTAAAACAACTCTTTAACTAGCATAATGAAAGTGGTCATCTTTCCAGCTTAGAGCTGGAGGGTAAATTCTCAAACGGACATAAACTTTTATGGCTTCCAGGGGGCTGAAGTCAGGCACTGGCTGGTGCTGTGGATCCATCTCTTAAAGGAGAGAGCTTTGTACCAAGTTCCTAGATCCCAAACTCCAAGGTTTCAGTGGAGGTTAGATTCCTAAATATCTTTTGAGGCTCTGGGGCCAGAGAGGAACTCTTGCCACAGCATTCGGATGCTGGTCTTTAAGGAAATATCTGCATTTCATGCTGGGGAAGGGATTTTCCAGCTCAAGTAGGCTGTGTGACTTTCTGAACACCTCACCACTCCCTTCTCTTAGTGTGGTACCTGCTGAGGTCAACTCCCTGACTCCACGGGCCACAGGCAACTCAAAGACACCCTTTCCAGGCCATGCAGGCTCCCCTGTTACTCTCAGCAATGGTCATACGTGTCCTGCTGGAGAGTCCAGACCCTGCTGGGTGCCTGTGGTATACACCAATTTGCCACTTCTAAAGAAGCTGCAGTGAACGGTGGACCAGTCCCACCTCCGATCACTACTCAACTTCGCACGCTGCACTGAGAGATGTTTGTTGCAAAATCCAGCGTACGTTTATTTAGCAAAGCATGGCGATTGCAGTAGAAGCTGTGAAAACAAATGGTTACGTTTCACCTGAAATCATAATGCATTCTAGAGCCATTGAAGTGCTTATGTAACTAACATGACACCCTGGCAGAGTGGTCTTCATCCAAAAGCTTTGCAGTGCTTTATAGCCAGTCATGAGGCAGCCAGGTGGTCAGTTTGTCTCCTAGGTATAGGACTCAGGGTGCTTTTTTGCACTCTAGGTTGTCCCAGATCAATTCCTCATTTTCATTCTTAAAAAGAATCCCTCCTCCCTGCTGTTTGTTTCTTGTAGATTTTGCACTTAATTCCCCCTGGCTCTGCATGCGAATATTCACGCAGTGTGAGGTTTACACAAATAGCCAGGCAAGGAGATTGTGTCCCTTCCAGGCGGGAGGTAACAGACGCCTAAGGCCCCATCCCCTCCTGGTGACCTGTTTCAACGCAGAGAGCATGAACAAGATAGTTGCACAACTCCTAATGATTATCTGTCCAGGCCTTTGTGGAGTATTATGACAATCAGCAGGCTGCTGGCTCTTGGTAGACTTTGGTGAATGACTCTGCAGATCTCTGACCCAGGGATCCCTGTAAAATGTGATGCACCCCCTGTGTCCTCTGCCGTTGGTAGGAAGGGGTCCCTGGGTCACAGGCATATCCATGGTGGCTCTGATCAAGCCAGCACAGCAAAACTGGAGGAGAGGTGTAGCGCCACGGGCTAGCCATACTGAGTATGTGCTGAACTCAATGGCTAGGTGTGTATTTAGGCCAGTGACTCAATGTTAATGTCAAGTACAGCCCCCTGAGCTGGGAATTATGCTCAAAGTAGAGATGGACCCTGACACTGCAAAATCTGGGGCTGTTCAGATCTGACACCCTAGGTTGAGCTCACTCAGGAATACACCTCTTCACTGGTTGTAAATTCAGATAGGCTCTACTAGTCAGTTGACCATGTACTCCTTGATTTAAACTACCTTAGCACACTATTTTTAACTAATAATTATATCCACAATGGTGGGACTCTACTGTTTGACTCGCATGCATGAATAAGATCTGACCTGGCACTGAAATGGCTCTGCCAATTCAGGCTACATGGAAGCTGGAAGAGGATGGGAGAGGAAATCTAATATTGTGGCTGGTATGGTGGGATTGACAGTGGCTTTCTTTTTTAGTCACTGGTGGTATCCATCCATTTCTAGACAGTTCATACAAGGGAGCTGTGAAAACTCTGTTGTCAGACCCAGACCTCTCAAGCTGGCCAGGACCAAACGTAGGAGGCTCAAAATGAAGGGTAGAGGAGAAACTATTCATACAGAAAATGCTATTGGATTTTTTGCCTCTAGGTTGAATAACTTTCTGCTTTCTTAGCATCACAAGCGTCTGTTCCTGACAGTTTGTGTAGGTGAAAGGATACCAAATTTCTATGGAATGCAGGGGATTCTGTGGCTAACGTGAGTGACACTGGAGAAAACAAACCATTCCTTGGAACTCTGCTCATGAGTAAATATGACTCTCTCTGCTGCTTCTGTCTGGCAACTATAGTGCATCTGTCTGGCAGAACAGTACTGAAGCTGTTCATCTAGCTGTATTGGGTAGATCTCTTCCTCGCTTCCTCAAATGATTCCTTCTAGCGACGTTGCTCTGTTCTCTTGTTTCAGGTTAGTCTTGTATCTTCAACACGCAAGGTGCCTGGACTCTTGGACCCCAGAAGGCTGTCGGAAGTCCCAGAAGCAGCCATGGACGTCTTCTTGATGATTCGCCACCACAAAACGACGATCTTTGCTGATGTCAAGGAGACGACCACTGTGCAGGAGCTGAAGAAGATTGTGGAGGGCATCCTGAAGAGGCCTCCAGAGGAGCAGCAGTTATACAAGGATGACTGGGTGCTGGATGATGGTGACCGGACCTTGATAGAATGTGGGTTAAGTAGTCAGACTTCCCGTCCCCATACGCCGGCCACAGTGGGCTTGGCCTTATTCAGAGCCAATGAGGGCTCCTTTGAGCCACTGCACATTGACCCGTTCTCCACCACCCCTGAGCTGCCTGACGTTACGAAGTCTCAAGAGTCTGGGAGCAGCTCCAGTGACCAGCCCATGCAGTAAAACTAGGCTTGGCTGCTCCACCACACAGCTCTGGGGTTGACCTGTGCCAGCCATATCTGTGTGCTTGTCTCACTTACAGCACCTGGAAACATAATGTGACTAATAAAGCTTGGGTGTTAAATTCCCCTGGGTCCCAACATCATCTGTCTCACTCCGTGGAGAGCCAACTGACAGTGATTGCTTTCTGGCTTCCTTGCATCTCAGCCTTTTCTCTTGTGGAGCTGTGGTGAGCATCTGACAATTTATGCAGCCAACACTTAAACCTCCTTGTCCATCCCAATGTCAATATGGCTCAATTCCAAACTGGCTTCTTCCATGAACAAACTCAGTGGCCCACTGTCCCATTGAGTCTTGCTATATTTGGTGTCTTCTAGAGCCCCAGCTGCTGGAATAATATGATACCATCAGAATCTGGGCTTGCTTTTTTTATTTCTGTCTTCTGGACTTCATGGTTGCCGGGAGAAGCTTGAAGATGTTAACCCTCACATGGCTGAGATAGCAGGTAAACAAAGAACCCCTGAACCTCATGATCGGCTTGAAAACATGTTGTGCAGGCTGCCGATTGGACCACCCAGGGTGGTAATATCATATATTGTATGTGGCAACAACCAACTGTTCACTGTAAATGTCAGTTCCTAGAGGAAGCTGTTTGACAAAGGCATTGAACAACAGAGGAGGGAGCAGCCAGCATGTTCATTTTAACAGGGGATGTTCAGCTAGGAGGCTAGCAAAATAACCCAAGTACACCCACCGCGCTGGGGAGGGGATATAAAGGGCAATGAGCTTCTGAGGGAATAAGAACATTCAGGTGTCCTATGAGCGCAAGGTGACAGACTGCAAATTAGACCTGAAATTGTCAGAGGCGACTTTTGGGGTAGACGAAGCAGGTGCATGCCTGGGGCCCTGAGCAGTAAGGGGCACCGTCTCCTGCATCACCTACCCCAAAAGCCGTGTCTGTCTCTGTCAACAGCAGGAGGAGGAGCTGGAGCTGGCAGCAGGGGGGGGGGGAGCCTGCAGGCCTATAGGGGGCCCCACAACGGGCCTTCACCTAGGGCCCCCAATAGCCAAAGGCCGCCTCTGGGAATTGTAACGGTGGCAGAAGAAAGACCAAGACACCTGGGGACTGCAGAGGCACCTCATGGCAGGGAGTCACGGCAGGTCTTGTAGAACCACATCTGGCATGGCATTCTGGGCACCTCCACTCGGCAAGGAAGGGAACTCTGACAAGGAGAACAATTTATTAGCAAGTAGGAGGGAATAATTTGTACATGCTGAACTCTTAGGCTATGTCTACACTGGCAAGTTAATTCGATTTAAGGAGGCTTAATTTGAACTAACTAAAGCCAGGGCTACACTAGGCTTTAGTTAGTTCGAATTAAGGGCTTCCTTAATTTGAACTAAGAAGTTCGAATAGGGTATTCGAACTAAGGGGTTAATTCGAGCTAGTTAGTTCGAATTAACCAATGTGGCCATGCTAATTCGAACTAATTTCTTAGTTTGACCTAACTGGCCATTGAAATGAAAGGGGGTTCACTAATTCGAACTAACTAAAATTAGTTCAGATTAGTTAGTTTGAACTAACTAATTCAAACTAATTTTAGCAAGTGTAGACATAGCCTTAGACTTCTTTTACATCTTCTCCCAGAGACAAGTAAAGAGCAATGTGGTACATCTACAACTGGAAGGTCTGGGGGATGAGATGGTCTAAGGGTGTTTGAAATTTCGATCAAAAGTTGTCTGGAGTCCACTTCTAATAGAAGTATCTGATTCGGTGGGAAAGCTCTGGGTGGATGGAGGAGAGAACTTTTTAGGTGGGTGGAAAAAGGAGATGTAAAATTGAGACTAGCCTGCTTGAAGAAAGTCCCTGAGAGGGAACCTAACTGAACTATGGAACGGTCTCTCAAGGCGGTGGTGAAAGTCCTGTGACTTGGTACGTTCATGCCCACAGAAAGCAAATCACCGGAGACACTATAGCTCTCGGGAGCAATCCTGAATTGGAAGGGGATTGGCGAATGGAACTAAATCAGCTCTAGATTGTTCATTTAGGCTAGGCCTGCTTGCTTGAAGGAGTACAATGGGATTTCATTATTCTTTCCAGCTGGCTCAGACTGGTTGACCTGGTCCTAGAAAGCAAATGGCTTGTCTGTGCTCCGATTGTTAGTTTTCCGTTTCCCCTCTTTCTGAGCTGAGTTTTGTGCTAACATTTTAATTCCTGACTGAAGTTTTGAGGAGACATTGCTGCTTTCTCCTCCTCTTCTGTAAGGTGCTTGCCATTCTTCTGGGTTAGAAGGCATTACAATTCTACCCATATCTGCTTGAAGTCTTAAAGTACAAAAAGTAAAGAAGGTATCTTTAAAACAAAAATGCAGGCCCTGCCTTTGCAAGCTTTCATGCATGTGAGCATGAATGAATGTGAATGAAATACCCATGTGCTCAGAGTTAGCCAAGTGTTTGTTTGGTTCTGTAAATACTGCGCAGCTAAGGTGCCATCTAGTGGCTGCGAGGCAAGTCGCTCTCAGACTTTGTCCATGGCTGTGAAATCAGAAAAGAGGCTGATGCAGAAGCCAGGGAGAGGTTTGAGATCTATTGCATTAGACGATTTGTATTTTGTCCCTTCTTAGTCTCTGCAGAGCCACTGTATACCTGCTTGTTTGCTAGGATGAAGCAGGCTCCTGTCTTTCCTGACACACTCCTGGTCTGAAAGCAGAGATGGAGTACTAGAGATGGACTCCTCTACGAAGGAGGAGATGAGGAAGCAGGTTTTCCCATCAGAAGCAAAGCAGGGTCAGGGAAGGCGGATCTCGTCATACATCAAAATACTATGGCGTAGCAGGAGTGCAAGCGAGTGATGGCTGGAGCACCACTTTGTTACACTGATTCTAAAGGCTTGACTTGGCTGAAAACATTGAGGCCTCCTTTCATCAGTAACAAACACGGCTCAGAGGAGGGACCCGTGGCTAAATCACCCAACTCTCAACTTCGCAGCTCTTGAAAGGATTGACTTTCTGCTTCACCTGATAATTGCACGAGTCTCCATCGAAAACAGACTCGCATTTCTCTTGGTCATAGCCAACCGGAGTGAGGACTCTGACATAGGGAAAGAACAAAAAGCAGGGTGGGAGCAGGTTAGCATCTGGATATCCACTGAAGGCTGGAGAAAAGCCCCCCGAGGTTGCTGCATGCTCTGTAATTACTCCAGCCCTACACGAGATATTCTAAGAGTGGCTGCTGGGCCTCTTCTCTCTTTCTCCCTCCTTCCCTCCACTAATAAATTTCTTTCTCTCCTAATTCAGTTATAAAAATGCAAGAATATGTAGGCATACAAATAAGCGAAAACTTCATTCTTGCAGGGTAGAACCATGGTATACTTTTGTAGTTTCCTCCTGATTTCCCTACCAGCACCACGACCTCCTTCTCTTTGTTCTACCCTTCTAATTCTCAGGGGGGAATCTGAACAAACATGGATATTTAGTCTTCATTTCTTTGGACTGGATTTCTAAGGAAGAAGCTTTAAACAAATACAAACACTCCCCTCCCCACTACCACAAGCTGTTTGGATAATTTTCAGAGACTTTCTGCAAATTAAGAAGTTTGCAATTCAGTTTATCATTTCTATTTTGAAACTGACTTACTCTTATCTGTATGCACAATGATCTTTGAACCAATGTTCTCTCTTCATTTTTTAATAAGCATTGGCTTTAAACATGTATGTTGCTAAAATCTGAGCTCTGCCTTGACCCCTTTGATAATATGCCCAGGACTGGAACTTTTTTAGGTATGATAGACATGATCTTTAGTAATCCCCTATCCTATTTGACTTGGCTGTCTTGCGAGACTTGATCTGCAGAGCTAAAGCTAGCTGTGTAGATGTCCCCAATGAAGTTGGAAGACAGGTTCTGAAACCTGACTCAGGAGGCTGCAGCCTGCGTGGGGACAACTAGATGCTTTTTTACCCCCCCCCCCCCCCCCCAAGCCTAGGTCAACTGAGCAAGGCTCTAAAATGTGATCTGCCGCCCGCCCTCCCCAATGTAAACAGATTCTAAGTAAATTCAGGAGTCTATCACTGCACCTACCTCCTTGTTAAGTGGATTGCTGAGCCTGGTTCTGGCTCAACAGGCTAGTCTCTGGCTCACTGTTTCTGTAACTCTGCACTGGTGCAGCCTGGTTTTTCTCTCCTTGGTGTGACAAGGGGAGAGCCTCGCAGCCAACTACTTAAATGGTGGAAGAGCGATCCAGCTTGACAACTGGAGGGCAGTTTACAACCTCTCCCTCTCACCGAGAGGCTGGGTCTACATCCTGGACATTGACCTGCAGTTGAGAAGAAGGCTAGAGATGGAAATCCCATCTCTGAATGGAGATGGCAGGATCTCTGCTTTATGACTACCCTTCCTCAGCTATCCAGGCTCTGCATGACAAAGAGCCTACTGCTTGAGAAAGAAAGAAACCCCTCCAGGGGTGATAATTCCCCATGAGGCATAAACAGGCCTAGGCAAACTGTGGGTGGCATTTATTACCCGTGTGATTTGTGTCTGTACAACACCTGGTACTGGGGAATTTGATCCTATCTAAGACTTCTTGGAGCTACGGTAATAAAAATACCACACTGTGATCATGTTTTTGCACTTATATGTTGCAACAGGACATTACTTCTCGGGTGCAAACACACTGTAAGCAATCCTTGGTGTACCAGGAGGCGTCAAAGGCATGAATCTCTCCATCTCTAAAGCAGCCTGGAGGGATGAAATGTAACACAACTTGTGAAAATACAGAAATAAACATTTGGGGAGGGGTGTGTGCGTGTACCTTGAGCTTGACTATGATGTCAGATCTGGAACAGGTGCATAAATAAGAATCCCCTACCTGGAAAGAATTTCAGCCCAAGTCCTAGCCCAATGACCTTCCTCTGAGAAAGCTCCCACAACAGGTGTTGCACCCCTATCACTACTTAGCAACAACCAGGATGTTCCCTGAAGCATGGCAAGGAAGCTTACGATCCAACGTAAGCAATACATATTGTGGTGAAGATATTAGTCCGATCCCAGCCCTATTGCCTCAGACACTTTGTCATGGCCGAGTGGAGGCCTCAGTTAGTAGAGTGGCTTCTACATCAGCCCCTTCAGAAGATCAACCTGAGCTGTGCCAGGAATTCTGTGGGCAGATCTGAAAAATCTTGGTCTTCTGCTTTGTGCTTCCATAAAAACACAACACTTAATATGGAGTGTGTTACTGCCCGTGAACCAAAGACTGGACCTCCTGAGAGTCTGACATCCTTCATTAAACTGGAGTAGGGGGAAATCTTTCTAAATGCTTGTCCTAGGGCTCCTTATTCTTCCAAGTGTGAAATTACTATCTTGCCTTCATTCCATCCTTTTTTAATACACCCCCTTCTGCCTTCCCCACCTATGGTAAATGGACAGTGACTAAAATGGACAAAACCAGAATGGCTTTTGGATTCGGTTGTAAGTGACTTCCACAATGCTGTGCAAAAAGTAGTGAGGATTTGCAGTTCCTACCTTTTCCATCGGCTACTTGCTTATCTGGGATGGTTTCATAAAAACACTGGGCAGTGGATAAGGTCATTGCACTGAGAAAGGTAAGAAGGAAATGCAAGAAGTGCATCTGTGTAAGAGAAAGAAGCAGCATTGTCCTAATTAGTAGTAGTATTGAGTAACTTTTGGAGAATAATTTATCAACACAGATGAAAGGTAACCATGACCATATCTCAATTTCCTCCAATGTACTTGGTATTAAACTAGCCATCAGTGGGTTTGATGATTGGTAGATTGATTATCACAAGGAGCTCTCTGAATTTATTCTCTATTTGATCTGCTTGAACTAGTCAAGATGGGTTAGATAAGTCATCTGACCTCGTTTCAGGCCCATGGGCTAGAAAATGTAGTGGAGGAACAGATGGCTATGAACAGCTGCATTGGATTTAGCTAATAATTGGAGTAGCGAATGCCCCCAATCCATCCTTGAGAAGTAAAAATGTTCAGCCCAAATGACAAATAAACTCTTTAACAGGAAAATCTGGATAGCACGTCTGAAATCAAGAGAAGAACTATGGGATCCTTTAAAAAAAGAACATGAAGTTTCACACGGTTTTTGTGCCTCTGTGCAAGGAAAAGCAATTCCTATCTATTCTCAGTGACCATCCCTAGGGAGACCTCTTGGGCAGTGACAGGAACAAGATAGCAGGTCACCAAGTTGTAAGACAGCCCCTAAAACTCCCTTGCTCAAGGACAAGTTCATCAGAGACATTCGCCTCACAGACCACTACCTCCTCCTCCAGCTGATCCACAAACAGGACAGATTACAATTACAATCCATTTTCTAACTGAACAAGTCCTGCTTTCTCCAAAGGCCACTGAACTCTTTCCAAGGAGTTACGGCCATCCGCTCAGCAGGTCTATCAACCTCCGTGCGAGAACCACCTTCCACTTTGAATGCAGAAGGGAAAAGACCACTCCACATCGGGAAGATGTAACAGCACTTGACCTGTAACATGCCAAATTTGTCTTAAGGCCAATCAAGGAGGCGTTTAGTGGCTCTACGCTGCCCAACCAACAGCTTGAGAGCTAACCAGCAGGCACAAGATCTTGACTCCACTCAACCAAGCATGTTCCCTTTCCTCACCATGTGGCATTCTACATGCTCATACTACTGCATGGTGTCCAAGTCTGACCAGGCCTTATGTTACAACTCAGCGGAGGAAGGGAGTGTGCTGGGGCCAGTAGAACCTGTGGAATTCATTGCCAGGAGGTGTTGTGAGAGCCAAAACTTTAATGGGGTTCAAAAAAGAACTAACTGTGTTCATGGAGGATGCATGGCTGTGGTTATTAGACAAGATGGTTGGGGATGCAACCCCATGCTCTGAGGGTCTCTAACCTCTGATTGACAGAAGCTGGGAATGGACGAAAGGGATGGATCACTCCAGGGTTGCCTGGTCTGTTCATTCACTTTGAAGCACCTGGCAATGGCCACTGTTGAAAGACAGGATCCTGGACTAGCTGGACAGTAGGTCTGACCCAATCTGCCCAATTTTACATTCAGAAGGAGTTAATGAGCACCTGTAAGCGCAATCAACGCCACCGTGCTACACCTATATGAGGTGTCAGCCCTGGAGGGAGGAGTTAAAAGGGCTTACCGGGCTAGAGTGGGGGCTGGCTGGGAAGGGAAGTAGATGGCTGGCTCTCACTCAATACAGGAAGTCTGGCTGGACCTTGTGAAAGGGCACTCACGACAGTTGGGAAGGAAAGCAGGGAGAAGCGCATCCACCTAGGGTCCTGTGGGCCAGTGGAGGGGGCCTGTATGGATAAGGAAGTCTCCTGCTGGGTCAGGGGCTGCCCGGCCCAGGGTGTGCAGCGAGCCAGCGGGGTGGCCAAAGTGCTGAGGAGCTCTGCGGTGGACCTGTGGAAGAGTGTGGCAAAGGTAGGAAGTGGTCCAGATGCAGAAGACCTCTAAGGGAGCCAGAGGAGAGGGATGGCCTGGATTCCCTTATGAGCCCACCAAGGAAGGTGAAGCAGACCCCTTTGGCAAGGGTCACGGACTACTGGAAGCCCCCTGATAGCATGGGTAAGGTCTGGGTCTGGAGTGCGACGGGAGACCTACTGCAAGGCCAACAGGCTGTAGTAGGGGGTGGAGGGAGCTGGAGTCCCTCCAGCCCTCCACCCCACCCCCAGGTAGCCTAGGCTGGGGAGTAGTAAGTCAGCTAGACTTCCTAGGTGCTGAGCTAATTAGGTCCAGAGAAAGCCCTGCTTAATTAGGCAGTGGGGAGCAGTTGGCTCCTGAAGCTGCCAAGTATATAAGAGCCCTGGAGAAGGGAAGCAGGGGAGGGACCCTGCAGTCAGTCTGCCTGAGGGCCAGGAAGGAAGGAAGGTCACTCTGTGCCTCATAACCAGAAAGGGCTGGACTTGGGACTGGGAAACTGGGAATGTAGCACTGGAAAGGAACACGGGTGCTGCACTGGAAAAAGGCGTGTGGATCCTGTGTTTGAGGCAGGGGACACAGAGCAAAATGCTACATCGGGCCATTTGTCCATCCTGGAAAGGACGGGACTGTACATGGGACCTGGTTGGAAGGCTGAGCCATGAGGAGAGGTGGATGACTGCAAGGGTGGTCTTCAGGGGATCCTGTGTGTCTGGATCCTCTGGGAAGAGGTCCTTTCCCACACTCCTCCTGGTTTACCCCAGGGTGATTGAGAGCAGATCCAGGTTCAGTGGGCTCAGATTTTGCTTTCCATTTTGCTGGTGCAAATGGGGAATTGCTCCACTGAAGTCCATGAGTGACAGCCTTGTTATGGAGATGTGAATCTGGCGCAGTGGTGTCAAACTAAACCAGATCAGAAATGAACCCATTTGGTGCAGCCCTTGAATCACAGGTCGATATAAACGCCATTATATAAAAAGCCAGGATCTTCAGAGACACTAACACTAGAGACTAATCGTCCAGTAGCCAGCCTCTGATTAGCCCCTTCTAGCCTTCTAGATAACTGTGCAAGAATCAGAGGTGCTTTTTCCACCCTAACTCTGCCCAAGAGTAGGATGACCATATGTCCATTTCATTTTTAAGCCCTGTCCCTGACATCCTGACATTTTTAGCAAAACTGGGCATTTGTCCCGTTTGCTCTTGCGCTGTCCCTCCAGTCAGGGAACAGTGGGTGTCCTGTGGTCCCTTTGCAGCCCAGTCAGAGGGCTGTACAGTCAGCGCCCCAATTCAAACTCTTCTCTGGCTGGACCAGGGGCGATGTCTCATAGGCACTGGGGCCTGCTGCGCAAACCAGATGGAAGGTGTCTGATCAGGTCCCTCAGAATCTGCTTCCACTGGGGCACCGATCATGGCACAGCTTCCCCAAGAGCCCCGAAGTCCCCACCCCAGCCTCATGCCCTCCTCACCCACCATCCTTGGGGGCCAGTCCCCTCAGTCCTTTCCAGCCCCCTCCCCTGCCCCCGCCAGCTTCTTTCTCTCCCCAGTCTGTCTCCAATTGCCCACTTCTCCCACCTCCCAGCAGAGGTGCCATTTATGGAGGGCAGTGGGGGGCCATGTGGCCTCCCCCGTTTCATACCCCCAGCTGGGAGCAACTCCTACCCCATCCCCCACTCCTCTTGCTCCTCCCCTCACTGGCTGGGAATCTGAAATGGCAGCCCTGTGTGCTTTCCCCGCTGCCCCAGGGCTGCTTTCTGGAGTCTCCTTGGTCCATCCCGCTACCCGGAGCTTCCTTCCTGCCTCTGTGCTACCCCAGCCCCAAAGAGGCAGCGCATTGCGAACTGGATTATAACCCGATAGCTTCACCTCCAGCTCTGAGCCCCCCAAAACTCACACACATTCGCACCCTCCCACCCTGCTTTGCAGCCCAGATCCCAGCCCATAACGACTCCTCTCCCACCCTGCCCCACCTCGGCTACTTGACTCAACTGGTGGTGCAGAGGAGTCGAGTCAGCACCAGGCGGCTTGCGCCAGCCTCGCAGAGCCTGTTTTCCGTTTCGGGAAATGGTCACCCTCCCCAACACACATCAAGTGACACACACATAATGTATCTATGGCAGCAAACAGTTTTCAGACTGGTAGGTAAGCTATTAAACAATCAGGTTTCAGTAATAAACCCGTATGGCAATGCTAAAATAAATAGCAGTATTTGCCTCCTGTCATACCTTTAAAATCTGGACGGCACAATTTGGCTTCCCGCTGCAAAGGGCTTCTCTGCCAAAAAGCGAATGGTTGTGTTTGCAGAGACTATTTCAAGGATTTCTCTGCTTCCCACCCCCAGCACTTGGTGTAATCCATTTGAATGTTAATCCATGCTTGCACAAAATCACTTCTCCTTGCGCTAAGAGATGTAGCAACCAATCCCAAAGGATACCACGTTGCTCTAGGACTTGGGGACAAGTCAGGATCTCTTGTAACAGTAGTGAAGGGAAAAGCTTAAAACAATAAGACTTGATTTCTTCCACATTCGCACCCACGAACAGCAGTCAAAGGCAGAAGCAAGACAGAAGAACGTCCGAGGTGGCTGTTTCATGGCTTGAGAAAATGTTTTATGGGAGCTAACATTACCGGGGCAAGAGCAGGGATCAGACACTGCAGCCGGATTCAGCTTGAGATCTATATAGGTATAAAGGGTGTATGGAGCTGGAGATAGAGAGCAGCTGTGAATTTCAGATCCTGACCTGTTTTCTAAACCAGCCCCAGCTGCACCTTCTGGGTTTGGGTCTAAGCTTTAACAAAAGCTTACCGGTCAGCCTCACTTCAATCCCTGGGAAAATCATGAAGCAGGTCCTCAAAGAATCCACCCTGAAACACGTGGAGGAAAATAGAGTTATCAGGAACAGTCAACATGGATTCACCAAGGGCAAATTGTGCCTGACCAACCTGATTTCCTTCTATGATGAGATGACTAGATTTGTGGATGCGGGAAGAGCCGTTGACGTGGTATACCTTGACTTTAGCAAGGCTTTTGATACGGTTTCCCACAGCATTCTCATCGGCAAGTTAAGGAAGTATGGGTTGGACGAGTGGACCGTAAGGTGGATCGAAAACTGGTTAGATCAACGGGCTCAGCAGGTAGGAATCAATGGCTCGATGTCTGGTTGGCAACCAGTAACGAGTGGAGTGCCCCAGGAGTCGGTCCTGGGGCCGGTTCTATTCAACATCTTCATTAATGATCTTGATGATGGAATAGACTGAGTGCTTAGTAAGTTTGCGGATGACACCAAGTTGGGGGGAATGCTAGATACTCTGGAGGGCAGGGACAGGATCCAGGGAGACTTGGACAAATTGGAACACTGGGCCGAAAGAAACCTCATGAGGTTCAACAAAGACAAGTGCAAAGTCCTGTACTTAGGATGGAAAAATCCCATACACTGCTACAGGCTGGGGACCGATCGCTTAAGTAGCAGCGCTGTAGAATAGGACCTGGGAGTTATGGTGGACGGGAAGATGAATATGAGCCAACAGTGTGCCTTGTTGCCAAAAAGGCCAATGGCATATTGGGCTGCATCAGTAGGAGTATTGCCAGCAGATCGAGGGATGTGGTAAGTCCCCTCTATTCGACACTGGTGAGGCCGCATCTGGAATACTGTGTCCACTTTTGGGCTCCCCACTACAGAAAAGATGTTGACAAATTAGAAAGAGTCCAGAGGAGGGCAACAAAAATGATTAGGGGGCTGGGGCACATGACTTATGAGGAGAGACTGAAGGAACTAGGTTTATTTAGTCTACAGAAGAGAAGACTGAGGGGAGATTTGATAGCAACCTTCAACTACTTGAAGGGATGCTCCAAAGAAGAGGGAGGTAGGCTGTTCTCGAGGGTAACAGAGGACAGAACAAGGAGCAATGGTTTCAAATTACAGCTGGGGAGGTCAAGGTTGGATATTAGGAAAAACTTTCTCACTAGGAGGGTGGTGAACCATTGGAATGGGTTACCTAGGGAGGTGGTAGAATCTCCATCTTTGGAGATTTTTAAGGCCCGGTTAGACAAAACCCTGGCTGGGCTGATTTAGTGGGAGTGGTCCTGCTTTTTAGCAGGGGGTTGGACTAGATGACCTCATGAGGTCCCTTCCAACCCTATTATTCTATGATTTTATGAAAAGCCATGTCGCCCAACTTTCTATACCCTCGTCTTGGGCTGCTGACCAAGCAATGGTTTACACTGCATAAAGAGGGCAGATCTGGGCCTTCCATGCGGCGTACTGTGTACAAAGCTGGTGGAAATTGACGGTATGCAGCTGCACTCATTTCCACCAGCTGGGACTTGGGTTGTTGAGTATAACTACAGTTTGGAGAAGTCCAGAAGAAATGTAATAACCTCTATGTTAACAGATCAGTCCTTTAGTTCATTCGTTCTTCTACCGTCACTTCTTATCGTTTCACCAACAGTCTGCGGCAGCATAATCAGCAGAAGGGTACCCCTTCATCCACTTGATGGCACTTCACAACATCGGTGCCTTCTTACCCTTCTGTATCCATATCCATAAGGCAAACCCGACCCACCAGAGCATTAACTGCTCTGGGTGACTGCTAGGACAAAGCATCGTCATAGGGAAAATATTCCATCCACCTGAGAAATGGCAAACTAGACCAGAACAGGACAGTCTGGTATTTGCAGCCAGATCACTTGGAGACCGGTGCCTCGGGGAAGGGAACATTTCCTGAACACATAGTTAGCACAGAGGGAGTTTTATGCTATCAGCTTACACTTTTGGATCTGTGGCAATTATAAACTGAATTGCTCTTTATGAGCCTGAATTTTGAGTTTAAAGGATCCTTTTTAATTAGTTCCTTGCCTTTCATGTCTATTGACATGTCTAAATTGACCATCTGCCCTTGGTTCTAGAACAGGAGTCTTGTTCATACAGTCTGTTGAAAAGGTCTTTTTGTGTCTCCCCATTTAAGGCTATGCAAAGCAAAGGCAGAATTTCAATACGATAGTAAGTTTTCAGCTGTCAGTTTGTTCTCTGTCTTGATGGATTGATGGTCCTGCTGTCTTCCAAACATACTTTACATTGAGAATTGCTTGGCTTTCCAAGAGAAGGTTCTCATGCTCTTGTCCTTAAGTTATTTTTATTAACTTACACATTTATCTCTTTCCCTTCCCATGCAGCATCTGTTTGTCTGAGGCATGGACACAGTCTGCTAGTTCTGGAACAAGTAATTCAGAAAAGTTCTGAATGTTTTTTTTTCCTCATAATTTGGACATGAAATGTCCTCACTGCAAAGAGCTAATGTTACTGTTCTCCAGTCCCAGTCTGGTTGCCTCAGAAAGTCATAGAATTCAAGGCTAGAGGAGACCTCCAGTCTGTTACCATATCACTCGCACCCTCAACCCAGCAACGAAATTAGATGAAAAGCCCACTGCAGACTTAACTATTATGCGTCACCAGCCGAGATTAGGAGGGAGCGAGATGAACCAATGCCTGAAGCCCCTGCCATGGCAGAGAATTGAGTACATGAGATATACCCAGATAATCCTGGCCAGTGATCCGCATGCTGCAGAGAAAGGCAAAAAAACGTAGCTATCAATCTGCTCTGAAGGACAATTCCCTCTGACTCCACCTGTGGTGATCGTGGAAACAATAACCAGTCAGCCAAGCACTGAGAAGGAGACTGCTCAGTGCCCCTTCAGAGCAGTGACCCACCCAGCCCCTCTCTAGAGCAACTCATGCTCTTTCTTAGGCACATTAGAATATTTTGGGGCAAATCTGTACTGTTTTAATCCAATATGTGGGCTGTAAGAAGCACTTCCTGAGTAACTAGGAATTTGTGATTTGGTTGCATAAAGTCACTGTGAGAAAACCCCTTTTTCTCTGTGAGATGGGAAAGCCAACATCTTTTATTGGACCAACTTCAATTGGTGAGAAAGAGAAGTTTTTGAGCTTACACAGAGCCCTACTATGGACTCCTCTCATCTCTTGAATATCCTGGGACTACAACACCACCCACTACTTTGTTGGTCAGCTGGATGATTGATTTGAAGAATGATTTCTTTTCTCTCCACAGTGTGGAGCTGGTGTCCCACAAGTTGCGTCTCTCTTGGCTTGATACCCAGACCCATATAAGTGGCTGATGCAGACGCTGGCCCCACCAAAATTATAGTTATTTCTTAGTCTGTTACATACTGCCAGTATTTTAGCATGTCCCCTCCATTACTTTCTGATAAGACCCATGGCGTAAGTGTTCACACAGAACAGGAGGTGAAGGAGTGCGGACTCTTTTCTTTTGTTTGCCCATTTTAACATACTCTTCTTGACTTCTTCTAATGGTAGGAAGGGAAGCAAAACACCATTTGGCAAACCTATCTGTGAAGTTCCAGAGTGGTATCCATGTTAGTCCATTCCAGCAAAATTAAAACAAAGAAGGAGTTCTGTACTTTTTAAGACTAACAAATGTATTTATCTCATAAGCTTTCGTGGGTGTACTCCCACTTTATCAGATGCATGAAATGGAAAATACAGCGTGTTAGCTTCTTCTTTAGGAGAGTAAATAATGTCTGTACTTTGCGTTGAAACAGCTTTAGTTAAAGGAATGATAGTTTTACGTCAGACCTTCATGTCTTTTCTCTCAAAGTTCCCTCTGCACCCATAGTAGCAGATATTAAGAATGGATCTTCTTTCCCTATTCTTCAGTCCAAATTTGGTCAAGCGACTCCAGCTAGAGAGGTGCTAAGCAATCTGGGATATTTCTCCAACAATCCTAAAACCGAACTTTTATCAGTGCAATGCCACAGTGGATGTGAACCTAAAGGGCTCAGCACAAGTGGACTGCCGTCACAACTGCACCACTAGTGCATTGTGGGAAATTCACTTCACTTCTCTACACCTCAGTTTGTCCCTCTGTCAAGTGGGTCAATGACATCTGCCTTTTTCTTCTTGGCTAAAATGTGCTATAAAAGGTATCTTAGACATGAGTAGACAGAATAGACAAGATATTCCTCAGGTTTATTGCCATTGTAAAGTGGATGGAACATGACATTTTCTAAACTGCCTCAGACCAGAACAGTGTCTATTTTGGTATCCTGCCTCTGGCAGCATCTAATGTCTATTGCTTTAGAGGAAGGTAAAAATAAAAAGACACAATGCACCTGGCTGATGGCACTGTGCTGCCCACATGAGTGGGAGAATTCTTTCTGACCTCAGTAGTGTCAGCTGATGCCCCAAAACATAATTCTTTGGAAATGATGCTGTCCCTTGTTGCTAAATCGTGCCTTAAAATGTGATCTGATTCTGCTTTCCAAAGCCTGGGCAGGCGAGGAGGCGGTATCAGTTTAGTGACAAAGCGATTGCTGAAGCTGTATCTGGGAGGTCATGGGTTTTTTTTACATCACTGAGTTATGTGACAGAAATGTTGCACTGACCAGTCCAAGCTGCGGCAATGTGGTTAGATGAGAAAGTCTGTAACCATGAGCTAAAATGAAAGGAATGAATGTCTGTGATTGGGGTGGATTAGCTCCACAGGCCTCCTGCTGGAGGTCTCGCAGCCCTGCCACCTAGCCCCAGGAAAGGGCAGGAGACGGGTCCTTCAAGCTGCCTAGAGTAGTTGCAGGGGAAGAAACCAATCAGAGAGGCTGCAGGGAGCAGCCAATCAGGGCTGAGCTAGCTAGTATAAGAAGAACTGCAGGGCCGGCATGAGGTTAGTTCAGTTCCATGCTGGAACTGGAGAAGTGTGGGTGGCGTGCCTGGCTGAATCAGGAAACTACAGAGCCTCAGAGAGAACAGTGCTGACAGAGACCGGTGGGAGCAAGAAGGAGCTCTGGGCTTTTTGCTGGGATTCAGCCAGGACAGGCCCTGACGTAAAGGTGAAGAACATTCTGGAGCCACAGGGAAGTGTCCCAAGGAATCATAGCAGCAATGCAGCATAATTAAAAGGACACAGTGGATGGCTGATATGTTCAGGGCCCCCTGGACTGCGACCTAGAGTAGAGGGCAAACTTGGGTCATCCCCTACCCCCACTCCTCCCCCCTCCCCCACAGCCACTGGAAAGGTGGCCTGGACTTTAATGCACCCCAGAAGGGGAATTGAGCTCTTTTAGCGGCCAAGCAGGAGAGCTAAGGCCTGAAAGGTCCAGAGACGGCGAAGACGTTGCCTCTGAGGAGGGATCCCTGGAGTATGGCTCAATACCAGGGCGGAGACGCTTTAACGACTGCTGGTCTAACGAAAGGCCTGAGCCCAGAGTGAGCTACTGGGACAGGAAGGCTGATGGGGGGCGGGTACTGGACTAGGCTGCGTATCAGACCTTTTTCACATACAGACTCTGTGTGAGTCGGATGGAGGGCTCCTGGGGCGTGCTGCTAAGCCATTCTCTCTCTTGTGCACCGAATACCCATTGTACATGCACAGCCTTTTCCTCTCCTCATACAAAGCCTCTTCCCTGAGGTGCTGCAGAGGAAGCAATGAAAAAGACCTGAAGCGGGAAGTCTGGCACCTTGTCCTTCACACACTTGTGGCCCAAGGAAGATGGAATAGCCTCCCTGGGAGACCCCCCTTTGCCAGAGAAATATAGAACTAAGCTAGCTAAACAGCTCAGGGAGGCCGGCGCTGTTCTGTTGCCTGGTCAGGATCTGTTGCCTGGAGGCAGACCAGAGGAAAGCAGGGACCTCTGAATTTGTCTAGCTTCTACTTCCAGCCATTGGGCTGTGTCATACCTTTCTCTGTTACACTGAAGAGCCCATCATTAAATATGATAGACTAGATTAACCTTCTTTCTGAGTCTATCACCTATAAGACATGTTTCCTAATCCTCTAATCATTTTCATGGCTCTTCTCTGATCCCTCTCCAGTTTAATGTCCTTCTTGAATTGAGGGCATCAGAACTGGGTACAGGACTTGAGCAGCCGTTTCACCAATGCCAAATACAGAGGTAAAATAACTTCTCTGCTACTCCTCTGGTGATGCATCCAGAATTGCATGGGCCCCTTTGTCCACAGCACTGTATTGGGTGCTGATTATCAATCATGACCGTCACATCTTTCAGTGTTTCATTTAGTATTCCGTGCTCTACAGGTCATTATTTGTATAGCAGTGAAAGCTTCTCGGGAGACAGCTGTGTTTTTTCAGGATATGATTTGGGATTTTCCAAAGAAATCTGACATTCAGGTTTGAATCCTTCAGAAAGAAAAATCTGTATGTCTTTAGTTCGTGCACACAGACAGAGGTACTGTATTGCTTGCTTTTGACAGGTATGTTAAAAGCATCCCTGATCTTCCATGTAATAAATTTATGAAAGGCTCCATCCTTATCAATAGAGCCTACAAGCACATAAGCCATGTTGAGTCTAATGTCAATAGTACAATATATATTTTAAATGTCTCTTGCCTGGGCTTGATTTTTGCATATTTGGTGTGTGGCTGGAGGATACTTATTTTTATTTGTACCTATTCCCCATGGATTCTCACACACTGGTTTGCAACCAATAAGACCAATCCCTGCCCAAAGCGGCTGATAATCTTAATAAATGGCATAAGAAAATAAACCAAAGGGTAGCGAGTGACAGGATGATTGTTAATTTTCCTCTCATATTGATCTGAATCAAATTTTCAGCACATATTTCATGGGCTGATCCAAAGCCATTGAAATCAATGGAAATATTCCCCTGCCTTCAATGGCTTTTTGGGTCAGGCCATGGACCTATCATGTTTCAAATTCTTACAGTTTTCAAATACCTACCTGGGAGTGAGGAACACTAGGTTCAATTTCTAGCTGTATTATGGACTTCTTGGGTGAGCTCAGGCAAATCACATAGGCCCAAAGCTTCAAAGGAATTTAGGAATCTAATTCCCATTGAAATTAGTGGGGTACCCATGATTGGGGTGACCTTAATCCTCTGACTGCCAAAAGCCAGGAGTGGAAAATGGGTGGACCACTCCATAACTGCCCCGTTCTGTACTCTCTTACAGAAAATCTGGTACTGTCAGAGACAGAAAACTGGGCAAGATGGACCATGGCCTGACCCACTCTGGCAGCTCTTAGGTTCTTAGCTACCTTTAAAAATCTGGGCCTTCACAGCTCAGTTCCTCAGTTTTCCCATATGTACAATGGGGATAATAGCCCACTCCTTATAACACAAGATTTTTGTGACAATAAAACCATTCATGACCATGTGGGACTCATATTTTTTTATTGTTGTGAAAAGGGCTGTTCAGAGCCAGATTTTAGCACCTTTTGAACCCCACCACTCTGGTTCTGCTTTTCAGAGATCACCTGCAGGACTTTCTGATTTCCTGCATTTGGATTAAGCTTTTCTGCATTGCATCATGCATCACATCATGTCATGGAGAGGACAACGACCAGGAGGAAACCTGAGCAGTACTTCTAAAAAACATGGAGAAGACTCATCATGAAATTCAAGGGCTAAAGGCTAAAATAGTTTCTTTGCACAGAAATAAGAGCGATTTATCTTGTTATTCATGAATAAATTAAAACAGGAAATCTGTTCCCCAGCCTGCAGAATACCTCCTGGAGTCAACAGCCTTTTCCACAGGGATGGTGTTATGTAAAGTGTTCAATCTAGCAGATGAACGTGTTGCATGTTAGAGGTGTGCTAGAGGATCAAGCTGTTGGCATTACAGGTTTCTCTAGCACAAACCAGGCCAAAAAGATGTCCTTAGTTCAGGAGTTAAAAGGCAACATTTACACACACACACGCGCACACACACACACACACTCTTCAGGTGCTAATGCTAGCAGTGAGTTAAAGGACATATGCTATTGTTTCCTTGACCTGCCACAACCAGTTCTCACCAACCAGAATGCAAGTGCAGGCCACTGATACAGTGCAGCAGGGTGGTGAGTTCAAAGACTGATTTATTATTCTGGAATCAGGTGCTTAATCTTCTGAGGAACACCCATGGGGTGCCGACATTCAGAGGAAATTAAGAGGAACACAGCAGTTTGACATGGGTTGGTGGGCATTAGCAGGTTTGAATGCAACTAGAGATATAAGGTGGGGGGAGTCATATCTTTTATTAAACCAGCTTCTGTTGGAGAGAAGGATGAGCTTTCAAGCTATAGAGGGCTCTTCTTCAGGTCTGGGGAAAATATTCTGAGTGTCATAGCTAATTACAAGATAGAACAGATAGTTTGATACAATGGTCCCTAAATTTTTGGGCTCATGCCCCCAATTTACCTGGTCTGTGCCCAACCCGCCCCCCCCCCTCCCAGGACCCATGGGGATTAGGACCACAAATGGAACCAGGAGCTGGGTCCAGGAGCCAGGCCAGGCCTGCATCTGAGAGCCAAGGCTGGAGTCATAGCTGGTGGAGAGGAGAAGGGGCAGAGGGGGACTGAGTGATGCTTTCTCATCATACCCCGCAAAGGTTCTTCCACTCCTCCCCCTTCCCTCCCCAGTTTGGGGACCTCTGGTTTATCTTAAATATTTTCTAAGGGACCATTCAAGGTCAAGTGGCCTATAATACCCCTGTAGTCACAGGACAAAAAGAGTGGGTTAGTGGGTTAGAGATTGCATATGGTGTGGTGTGCCAGGCGAAAGGTGTTCTTATTGATATGGTTCTGTGTCTGACATGTATGTCTGTTTGGGGCATGCTTGAGTCTCTTATGTGTGTTCCCTCAGGATTACCCCTGGCTCAGATCTTCAGTAGGGACGCTGTTAGTCCAGTGATCTAGAGCCTGGCTTGGATCTTAAGCAGGGACTGAGTTAGCCTGGTGACCTAAGCCAAGGTGTTCCTTTCGTTTTACACTCTGGGTTACCGTTAGCTCAAGTCTCTAATGAGAACTGAGTTAGCTCAGTGACCTTAAGGCGTACTCTGTGTGCAAGAGATAAATTGAGGCAACAGTCAGGTTCAAAGAAACCAACATGACCATGGATCCTTGTAGAAATGAAAGTGCCAGACTAGGCTTTATTGCAACATAGCACAGTGGCAAACAATTTATTTCAACAGATTTGTTGGCAGCATTTGTACTCAAAATGCAACAGAACAGCTCAACTGATGTCAGGACTCTCCGTCACCTCCTTTGGCAGCTTGAAACCTGAGCTCTTGGGCTCCTGCTTTTATACTCTGCTTGGACTTACTGACTCCGCCCCCTATGGGGTACAAATTTACCTTGATTGGTTCGTGTACACCTTTTCTGATGCCACCCATAAATTTGATAGGTCCACGCATCACTGGACATTTCCATCCATCAAGGTATCAGGTTTGATGGAAACATTACCTTCAGATTTGACTGAAACATCACCTTTATCTCTTTGGCACTATGCTGACCCAACACTGCCGCCTTTCATGTACTTTTCCACTCTTACTGTAACTGACTTCTTGCCAATTTCTGTGATGTCCAACTACTCCTGCCAACTTAACCATTTATCCAGCTCAAGCCTGCTGGTTTGATCTACTTCACTAGGCCTTAAGCCTCATTCCTGACCATTTCTTCTTGTCTTTTTAATTTAATCCTTTACTTTCTCCTCTTTCTCCTAGTACAAGAGCTTTTCAAGAGCTCTTTTTCTTTTTCAAGAGCATAATTTTTAGTTTCTAGCAACGTTCAGAATTTAAAGTGCCAGGCTCAACTTTTGAAAAAGTTCTGCAGGTTTCTTCTGAGGATAAATACTGAGAAGTCAGCTACAGATCACTGTGTGAAAAGTTCTGACTGCTAACCCCCAAATAGAATGAATGAAATATTCATGTAATAGTTTTGTTTTATAAACAGATGACAAAGAAAAAGCAGAATCCAAGTTCCTGTAGATAACGGAACAACAGAGAAATCTCATAAATGAATAGTTATGTAAGGGCACTCAAAAAAAAATTTCTGACAGTAGACAATGTTAAATAAAAGTGACTTAGAATTGCAGTAGATGATCATATCTTCTTCCATGGGATTTCTCTGTTGTTCCTTTTAGCTACGGAACTTGAATTCTGCTTTTTCTTTATAACCTATTTATAAAACAAGTATATACTTAAATAATGATATATCCCTTTCTTAACATTATAATCTGAATTGTCGAAAGATAAGAACGCTCTCTGCATGAACCGTCGGTGTAATGCATTTGAAAAGATGTTTCTAAACTGCAGTAAGCATTTCTTCCCTATTGCTAGTGCTGACTTGCAGACTAACACCTGGTGACACTAGCACTGTGTGGTTCCCCGAGACTGCAGAGCCTAGCTGAGTGTGCTTTAATATACTAGGTTACAGTTTACCATTTAATATACAGTTTAATATACAGTTTTCAATATACAAGCTTAAGTGGAGCATCAGCGGCAGAAGCAATAGATTGGGTGAGCCTGCTATTGAAGAGGGCAGGCTGTGGCCCATACAGACCCATCCATAGCTATGTTCTGTATAGCACCAGACCATGGGGCCATAGCTTCAAGGAGGGTTTGGGAAGAACAAAGTTGTTGATTAAATATTAAATATCCCCATATTACTCATGAACCTGCAGCAGCTGGGTCCCTTGCTGGAAAGAAAGTAAAGGCTCTTTCAGAGTCCTCTGTAGCATGGGTGCTCCCGCCACTTCTGCCCAGTGGTTCTAGCAACAGTGATGGCAAATGCGAATGGGGCCTCACCGCTCTTTAGGTAAAACCAAATTCTTATTAAGGAGATGGCCTGAGAGACCTTTGATGCGTCAGCGGGAGTTTATTTTAATGTACTGATCTTCAAAAAAGAATTTACAAGCTCTGTGCTTGTACCTCGATTATGCCACCACCGACAGTAACAGAAACACCCTAGAATCAAATACAGGGTTGGTATTCCCATGCTGAATTGCTTATAGATGCTTAAAAACACTCGTGATCCAAAAGGATTTGCCCCGTGATGACCTCGATTCTGAATGGGCTGTTAGTTAGCCCACCCAACCATGGACCTTACAGTGTTTAGAGGGATCAGCTTTCTCCACCACTGTGTAGCGACAGATCTCCTTGTGGAATATGCGTTTACATTTCTCTTTGTCGTAGACAGTAGGCGTGGCAACACTGTCATAGGGAAAGACAAGCACAAGGGTGTGAGAGAGGTCAGGATAATAAACAGAGAATGAAAATCCAGTGTCTGGCACGCCACTTGGGTTACTCTGGATTTATGACAGTGTCAATTCACTGAAGTCAGTGGGGAGTTACTCTGGAGTAGTAGAGGAGAATCAAGTCCTTAATCTCTGCCATGTCTCTGTTTTGCAGATCAAACACTTTAACTGTTGGTAAGTAGCAGTTATTAGAATGACTATTGTGTTACATGTCCTAGCCTAATGCTATTTCATGATGCTCGGTGGAACTCGTTTTGAGCTCCTCTATGCTCAAGACACATTTGTTTTTTTTATCTTCTCTCTGGCAACCCTAGAGCAAAAGTCCACCTTATTTTGTGACCCTTATGTACGAATGTCACTTCTGGGTGAAACTCTCTAGCATTACGCTGTGACAGTCAGAGCGCCTACAGTGCTTGCCTTGACAGTTTGTGGGGAGGCATTGACCACTGCCATTCCCAAATTTCTGTGCCCCACTGAACAGCGGTAAGGAGCTAGTGACATGTACCTTGCTGGGATGGTGTGAGGGCTAACCAGACATCTGAAGATAAACCAGCTCATATGTGATTATTATTAGGAGTAGAACTGTAGTTCTATGTCAGCATACTGAAATGAATCGAAGAGAGGCTTTTAGAAATGCCCTGTGTGGAAATGTATGTTGGGTGTGATTAATGTTTCAAATGGTTGATTTGGTGCAGTATATTTCAGGAACTTTTCTCGCTCTAGAACCTCAGATCCACCTTGGGAACACTCTTAACAACATATTAAAACAGGTGACCTGCCACAACACGTCTTACAACGATCACAGCTTCTCCCGCCACAGATTCTCCTACAAACAAGCAACTTTAGAGGACCTTCATTACCTCCCATTGAGATGTGGATTACTGGAAATTTATACTTTGGCAGGATTACAGGCCTTGTGGATGGAGGGATGCAGTAGATGTGACATACCTTCATTTCAGTAAGGCTTTTGACACAGTTCCAAATGCCATTCTCATAAGCAAACTAGGGAAATGAAGTCAAGGTGAAATTACTATGAGTTGGGTGCACAGCGGGTGCACAAAGAGTAGTTATCAAGGGCTTGCTGTCACCTGGTAGGGTGTATCTAGTGGGTCTTGCAGGAGTCAATCCTGAATCTGGTACTAGTCAGTATTTTCATAATGGAGTGGAGAGTGTGCTTATAAAACTTGCAGGTGATATCAAGCTGGAAATGGCTGCAAGCCCTTGAGGACAGGGTTAGAATTCAAAAGGACCTTGACAAATTAGAGAATTGGTCTTAAATTAACATGAAATTCAATAAAGAAAAGTGTGAAGTACCATGCTTGGGAAGGAAAAATTGAATACACCACTACAAAATGGGGAATAACTGGCTACGTGGTAAGAAGACTGAAAAAGATCTGGGGGTTACAGTCTATGAAAAATTAAATATGTGTCACCAATGTGAGGGAGTTGCAAAAAAAGACTGAACTATTTTAAGACAAGTGTTGTATGTAAGACATCAGAGGTAATTTTCCCACTGTACTCTGTACCAGAGAGGCCTCAGCAGGATTGCTGTGTCTGGTTCTGGGTGCTACACTTTATGGGCAAATTGGAGTGAATCCTGAGGACACCAACAAAAATGATCAAAGGTTTAGAAAACATGAAGGTGAGGAAAGGTTAAAAAACCTAGGTAGGTTCAGTCTTGAGAAAAGAAGATGGAGGGGAGGGCCTCAAGTCTTTAGATATGCTAAGGGCTGTTTATAAAGAGGATGATGATCAGTTGTTCTCCATGTCCACTGTAGATAGGACAAGAAGTAAGGGGATTTATCTGCAGTAAGGGACATTTAGATTAGATATTATGAAAAACTTCCTAGCTATGAGGATAGTTAAGGTCTATAAAAGGCTTCCAAAGGAGGATGTGGAGACACGGGAGGGTTTTAAAGATAGGTCAGACAAACACTTGCCAGGATTGGTCTACATTTATTTGATCCTCCCTCAGTGCAGGGGGTTGGATTTGATGACATCTCAAGGTCATGTCCAGCCCTGCATTTCTATGATTCTGTGCCCATATCTCAAAGAGTTCTACATCAAATTAGCCCAGATTTAGTTTCACCTTTGGGCTGAGACCAAGCAAAGAATATTACATGCACTCACACAAGGAAAAGATTTTGAATATGGGCAATGAAAAACAGAGGATATGTGGAGTTAGAGAAGGCCTGGTCTTCTCTATCTCAGCTGCAACTACTGTGATCCTACCATAAGATGTAAATTATTGTGTTATCAGTCAATTTAGGGTAATATATTAATTGAAGCAGGAGATTTTTCATGTTCAGAGTGTTTGAAATCACAATCTCGAGACACATCTTGCACCTGGGTCCATCTTTGAATACAAATCTGAGGTCTGCATTCCTCCACACACACCCATATTTTAGGGGTTTATAAATCTTATTCTTGATCCAATTTTTGTGTGTCTTAAAACCATCATTCATTCATTTATTCCTGGGTATGGTGACTTGTTGAGTTGATGTAACAGTAAACATTTCTTCCAGGAGTGCTGTGTCTTTGCCATATTTGAACAGGATGTGTAGAACCCATCCAACCATAGCTACTAAGTGTAACAAGTCGGCTGGCTAGCTACCTCCTCAGCTGCAGCTAAGTGCTGGGACATCGGCAGCTTGATTAAGAAGGCAGGGGCTAAGACCAAGGGCTATGTCTATTCTGACAAGTTAGTTCGAATTAAGGGGGCTTAATTTGAACTAACTAAAGCCATGGCTGCACTAGGCTTTAGTTAGTTTGAATTAAGGGCTTCCTTAATTCAAACTAATAAGTTCGAATAGGGTATTCGAACTAAGGGGTTAATTTGAATTAACTAGTTCGAATTAACCAATGTGGCCATGTTTATTCGAACTAATTTCTTAGTTCGAATTAACCGGCCATTGAAATGAATGGGGATCGCTAATTCAACCGAAGCAAGTGCTTGCTTAGTTCGAACTAACATTCCAGTGTGGCCATGCTAGTTCGAATTAAGCTAATTCGAACGAATTAAAATTTGTTCGAATTAGTTAGTTTGAACTAACTAATTCAAACTAATTTTAGCAAGTGTAAACATAGCCATGGATGGCTACTAGAAAGGCTGGGAAGGGCAACATCTGGGAGAAGACATTTCAGCAAGCAGACTGGCAAGAAGCTGCATCAGAAGTTGGGCTTCCAGATCAAGCTGGAGGGGCCTGAAGGATGTAATGCTGCAGACAGGTGGAGCAGGTAGGAAGCAGCCCAGGGCAACAGCAAGGGATTGTAAGGAGAAGGTTCCTAGCTTCTTAAACCCAGCGTTCCTCGGCCATGTCCCTAGATGCAAGGCTGGGCCTGGATTCCTCTCAAAAGAGGATAGGAAAATGGCATAAGAAAGCCTTCCAGGGGAAGATGGTGCAAAGCTGGGGTTGATGGACATTAATCCTATGCATTTATTTTATACTCACAGGCTGCAGCATTCCATATGTTCTTTGGTACAGGAACAGCGGTAGCAATCCTTGGTTCTCCATTCAGTATTGAACTTGTGTAGGGTTCCATTCTTATCGACGCAGCCTAAAAGGACAAAATCAACTTGCTGGTACACATCAGTAGTACAGTTAACTTAAAATTCTTGATCAAATCGGGGCATGATATTTAATATAAGGCTGGTGTGTAGGTTTTAAGTCTCCTGTAGTGCTAACACTCACTACTTGACAGATAAATACAAGATCCATTCCCTGCCCAAAGGACTTCTCAATCGAGATGAGACAGACAGATGTAAGGCACTGGGCAATTCAGGGGACAGCAAGGATTGCAAATAAAGAAGGATTGCTTGGAAAGTTATTCCTCATCTCCAGATCCTACTGAATCAAAGTATTGGTGCACCGTTTTAAGGCCTGATCTAAAGCCCATTGAATTCAGTGGCCAAATGCCTGTTGAGTTCAATGGTCTTTGATTCAGTCCCCAGTGCATTTCAAATTCTTGTGATTAAGGCACTGACTTGGAACTCAATTCCTTATGTGACCCAGGGCAGGTCAATTAATCTCTCTGTGCCTCAGTTCTTTATTTAGAAAATGGGAAATACTTCATTAGTGAGAGGTAATGTTTCGTATTGGCTCTGTTCCCTTGCCTCACAGAGGGATTGTGAAGATAATTAGTGTCTACAAAGCACTGAGATACTATGATAATAGGGGTCAGCTAGAAGAAATGTTTCTAACAGCTCTATCGACATGTTTTTGGACCCAAAAAATCAAAACTTTCTATGAGAAAATTTCAGTTTTGCAAATATATATATATATATCCGTCCCCTGCCCTGCCCCCATCAGGTTGGGCAAAGCCAAATAAAAATGTTTTAGTTTTCCTAACTAAAATATTTCATTTAATTTCAAACTGACCCAAATCTGTCTGCCTTAAGCTTCTCCAGTGCCTTATGGGCATTGTAGTTTGGATGCCTCACGCCTCCCATTCGCCTTTCTTTCAGCCAGGTGCCCAAGCAGGACTACATCTCCCATGCTGCACCATAGTGTTCCCCTTGGTTGAAACACTGCGGTGGCACACTGCCATGGTGCAGCATGTGAGATGTAGTCCAGGTGGGGGGACTGGACTACAGATAATAGCAGTTTGAGGTTCAGCAGAATCTCAGGAGGACATACATAAAGGCTGCACCTAGCTGAAATGATGTGCTTTGATGTTTCTGTATCATTGTCATCACCAAATTTGTAGTTTCAAACAAATCCGAGTTCCTATTTGATAAGACTTTATTTTACATAAAACAATCTTGACTGGCATTAATTACGTTTCTGTCCTCTAATTCTTTATTGATGGAGTCCCACATCAGCTTTTTTGTTTTGCCCAACAGTTATGTCAGGCTAATTCTAACTATAATTATCAGGATCCTCCAACTTGCCGTGCGTGTGCGCGCGCGCGTGCATATTAACACACCTCTTGCACTCTTCCAGTCTTCCGGAATTTCCCCCAGAATTACAAGATTTATTAACAATGGGTCCGATCCCCTCAGTCAACTCTCCTAGGATTTTTGAGTGCAAGTTACCTGGGTCTGCTGATCTTAAAACTTTTATCCCTAGCAGTTGCCGTTTAACATTCTCCTTAGTTGTTGTTGTTTATCACTTGTATTACCTTAATGCTTACCCCACTGTGCTAGGTGCTGTACAAACACACAACAAAAGGCTGCCCCTGGCCAAAAAAGTTTACAGGCTAAGACAAGAAACAACAGATACAGACAGGTATAAGGAAACAGTGAGATAATTTTGAGCACACCCTATCTCAAGTTTTCTGTGAGCATCATGACAAAAGAGAATTATGAAGAGGGATGTAAAGGTGGATAATTAGTATAATTGGTAGATTTTTGGCAGGGAGCTCTTCCAAAGTGTATAGGAGAGCATAGAAATGATCACAAAGGGGCTTGTTTGAACATTTAACCAGTGAGCAATAGAGACTGGCAATCAGAGGTGGGAGTCGATATCTTGATAAATAATGAGAGATCATATAGGTAGGTTGGGGACAGATCATGAACAGCTTGAAAGTAGTTCCTCTTCCTATTAATACATCCTCCTGCTTCTTTGCAAATATGGAACAAAAATATTTCTGAACATCTTTATATCATTATTAGCAACTTTACCATTTCAGCTAATAATGAACCTGCACAACTATTAGGATTTCTTTTGTTCCAGATATACTTAGAAAAACACCAACAACTCCTTCTTGTTGCCCATGGCCATGCCAGATGTGGACACTTCCCTGACATGTTTAGCTTTCCATATCAACTTTCTACAGTACTTCCAATTTATATGATTGCTATCTACTGCCCCTTGTTTTTGCAATTTGTTATATGCGTATTTCTAATTGATGCCTTCAGTTCTCTTTTTAACTAGGATGGGCTTTCTAATCTGACTTCCCCCCTTTCGCTATTATGAAAGTGTGGCTTGTTGGACATCCAATTAACTCTTCTTAATACCTAATTTTCATTCCAATTTTTCTGTCATGATTTTTCCTCACAGCTGGGAAATTAGCCTTAGTTCTAGTTGCTGTGTAGCTCCCCACTTCCCAGGAAAATACCCTGGAAACTAACCAACCACTGTCCCAGAAAATTCTCTCCCCACTGCTTTGCAATACAGTGTTCTCCTTTTACGGTTCTAAATAGGTTAATTCTTGACCCAGGTAAAATAAAAGGGTAAATGACCATTAAATGAACTCTGACTTCATACGAACAGATAAATCAATCCCAAACGTGTTTGCTAAATCAGATCCATTGGGTCCAAAGTGTCAAAGGTCACATTAGGACGTTTGTTGACACCGTTAGCCACCATTTTCCTGCTACCTTAAAATGATACCTGCATTCAGTAAACTCATGGACATGCACGGGCAAGCTGAAAAATTTATGCCCGACAAGAGTGTGTTCAAGACACAGCCATGCGCCCAGCAGAGAAGCTTTTTAAAAAAAGAGATTCAGAACCCCGGTGGACAGAACAGGGTGGACAGAGTGCATTTTAAAACAGTGATCTGCACCAGTTCTCCACTGGAAAAGACATGCCAGGCAAGAGATTCCTGCAAACTATAGTCTGGCTGACTCCAGTGCTCCTGTGTCACTCATCTTTTCCCTTTCCACCAAAGCGCAAACAGTTGCTGACTGTTGCTTGTTCTTGGGCACTTGCCAGGAAACTTGCTAACCTTCATCTCCCACATTCTCACAATGGCCTCATTTCAGATGTTGCCTCTTTTGAACAGCAGTGGAAGCCCTCCGCCGGCTGGTGGGCCCTGAGCCTTCTTGGCCCCACGACTGGCCTGCATTTGTCTAAATTACTGTAATCTCATCCCAGCCATGTCTGAAAATAAGAGTTACATGACTGTCCCAGGAGCCAGCCCCCCACTTGTGCACACCCGTCCTTTTATAAACACGTGTCCGGCTGTTCCTGTGAGCAATCTCTGTACAAAGGTGTTCCTCTTGTGCCCCAAAATGCCTATGTGTGAGTGCTCTTTTAGTTGGGCAAGCTTTCAGAAAACTGTCCTTGAAAGTGTGTCATGACTGACACTTCCCCAATCCCCCTTTCTCTTCTGACTTCAGTTTGTCACCTTTCTCCAACAGTAGATCTGTATTCATGGCATGCCAGTTGCCCCAGGTCCCTCCCCATCTTTCCTTGTTTTTTGTCACTGGCAATGTTCAACAGACAGGTGCTAAATGATCAACATCACATTTGGCAGACAATTCTGTTCTCAGTGGTGTGCCTAAAGAAGGCCAGATTCCATTCTGACATCTGAGTAGGGGCCAGAAACTGGTTGCATAGAGCCAGCAGGGGACTACTCTAGCGTAAGAAACTTTTTGCAGACTTCTGACACCTATCCACCAGTGGCCTAGGCTCCCTGAAGGAGTCTACACTAGTGGTTTAGAGCAGAGTCTCAGCTGCTCTGAGCTTTATTGGGGCAGTGGCCAATACAGATGAGCCTTCAGGATCCTCTCCAGAGCTTGGGCATAGAAGAGAATCCAGCCAACAGGATTTCTTACCTTGTGCATTAGCTTTATTTTTTCCCATCCAGCATTGTGCATCACATAGTGTCACGGAGAAGACAATGATAAGGAGGCTCAACATGTGCATCTGTAAAGGACAGAAGACTCAATCATAGTCTGTAGCTAAAAAAAAAATTGCTTATTGGTATAGAAATAATCAGGGACAAGTCTCCTTATTGAAGAATAAATTCACACAAGGAAACTACCCCCCAGCAAAGCATTTAAGCACAGGAACTAAATTAACATATTTAAGCCCATGGTTATTTGCTCTGGAGGATCAAAGCCTTAGAATCTTTTCTATGGTGGAAGAAATCTCTGGGAGCATGTTTGGGTGTGAACCTTATTTTCATATATTTAACTACATTAACATCCCTTCTGCCCATTTGGAAGATTTTCTGACACCCCCACCAGCAGGGCCATCCCTGGGGGGGGGGGGGGGCGCAAACGGGGCCACAGTCTTCCCTGCTCCCCGCTGCCTCTGGGCCTGGCTGCCCCACATGGCCGGCTCCCCCGGCCTCCTGGCTCGGGGCCGGGGCTGCTGGCTCTCTCCCACAGGCGGCCTCCAGGGCTGGGACTGGAGCCGGCTCTCTCCCCCCCCCCACTCCCCATGGCAGGCGGCCTCAGCCTACTGGCCCGGGCCGGAGCCGGCTCCCCTCCGCAGGCAGTCTCCCAGCCCAGGGCCAGCTCCCTGGGGGGTGGGGGCCCTCTTTGTCCAATTGGCCCTGGGCCCCGCTCCCCCCACAGGACGGCCCTGCCCACTGGGACATCAACTTCATTTTCACCTTCATTCCGCTCTTCATTTCCAATTATTAATATTCCAACAGTTTGCACCACTTCAGAATTCCCCACGAGAAAGCACTTGACCATCTAATAAAAAACATCAGACTTGGAACTCTCCGCACGACTGCACCGTAGAAATGATTTACACCGCATTAGGGTCAGAGAGAGCTCATTGCAACTGGTCAAAGGAATGATAAATAGCCTGTTGCCACCTTGCCAGGGGTGTGCTATTGCCTTTTCTTTTCAGCCTGCCTAGGGTGAGACCATCGTGATCTGATGTCACCATTCATGAGTGCCTATTTACATTAGCGAGATTTAGCACGTTAGGAGGACTGAGCCAAACAGCGACTGCCACTTTTACTTGATGTACAATTATGGCGAATCGTTCCACCGTTGTACAAAAGCAACCTGATTTTATGCCTCTTTGCATCACTGTGGCTATGTCTACACTTGTCAAAATAAGTCATCTTAGCACGTCTACACTATAAAAATAAGTTGACTTAAAGTGGACCTTGCCAAATAGACTTAGAGCATCCACACTGGACGCCTAAGTCAACTCCTAGGAGCTAGGTGGACCTGGGACTGGTCCATGGTGGCAGGGGGGGCGTCCTTTCCAAAGTGCCAGGGGGCTCAGCATTTGCCCCGTTGTACCCTGGTACAATGGAGGTGAAGCAGGACAGGTACAGGAGCGGATGGGCAGGGCTGTGTCCTGCCCTGTGGATGGGCATGCCAGGCTCTGGCTGTGCCAGCCACCCTGCCAGGGAGGTCAGTGTGGGAGCCCTGGGCCCTTTAAATCAACTTAAAGTCAATTGAGGGCTAATCTGCGCTACACTGGCTAAGTCGAATTAATAAAGTCAACCTAGCCAGCAAAGTCGACTTTAAAGTAGGTTTAATAAAGTCGACTTTAAATTTCCTTAATACTAGGTTTAATAAAGTCCACTTAATTTCCTTAAAATTTTAAGCGGGCTTAAGTCGATTTAAGGAAATTGTAGTGTAGACGCAGATTAAATTAAATCAACTTAAGCAGGCTTAAGTCGACTTAATTCACAAGTGTAGACTCACCCTGAGTGAGGTGCAAAGGGACCAGCAACTGGCTGAATACAGGCAACAGGGATTTCCCTTGGCAGCAGGGCCGTCCCTAGTTGGGAGCAGGGCCTGGGGCCAATTGGCCTGGGGGGGGGGCCCAACCCCATCCCATGCTGGAGGTGGGAAGGGAGGCCCGAGTCAAGCCGCTCTGTTCCCGAGAGCGCAGCAAGCCTCAGCAACATGAGAACTATCTGCTTGCAAAAAGATGCCACAGCCAAGTCCTGTAGGAGCTTTCTCCCCACCCCAATGTGGGGATAACACCTGTTCACCTCCGCTAGCATGGGCCTGACATGGTGGCATAACCTCAGTGGCTGAGACCAATGCAACTCAGGGAGCCATAACTGGCTTCCTAGTTCTTCCCCCTCTTGGGCACAGAAGAGTATCTGACCCTGAGACAAGATCTCTTCCCTTGTGTGTTAATTTAGAATGGCAATAGCTATTGGGTTCACCTCTTGGGTTCTGAACCGCGAAGGCTGAGTCTCATAGCCATATTAGGCAGAGCTCCTCCTGGCTCCAATTTAGAGGTAGAGGGCTGGAGGCACCTGAGTGAGTTTAGTGCTGGTATAACAAGGAATACCTGATCTCTGCTGAAATTGGCAAGAGTGACATTAACTGCAGATGCTCTGCTGTTAGAAGCTGCATTGAGACCAGACGTGGCTCCTGCAAACAGGATTCTTTACAAATGTGCACCTCCCCCCCCCCCCCCACACACACTTACTTTAAAAATAAATTATTCCAGCTGAGGCTCCCATCTCAGTTCTCACAGGTGGCAAACAGCTTTTACATTGTATTAGCAATCTGTGATCTCCAGCTACCCTGTGAGGGAGCTAAATTGGTGTCCTGACTTGTCTCTGCATCTTTACATAGCGCTGAACAAATGTATGTCTCTGTGACACGTAGACTAGAACCCTTATTTTAACTTATTTAGTCGTGTGTGTGTGTGTGTGAGAGAGAGAGAGAGAGAGAGAGATTCACAACACTTGCCAGCTTTCTTGTAAAGTCCTTGTCATTAATTAATTGATATAAACTTGAAATCCCCTTAGGTAAGGAAATATACAGGTCAGAGTTCTGTAGCAACAGGGGATCTTTCCCTAAGAAAATCCAAATCTGTGCTGTAAAATAGCAATATGTCCCACCTTTTTGTACAAGAGGAAACGTGTGTGTTGACTCACCATTCTTATAGAGTATGTTCCTTCCAGAGTTGCATCCAGCCCCCAGAACACCTTTCCCTGCTGTGAATTATGGTATAGCACGGAGAGTCGTAAGCCAGATGTCTTTCAAAGACAAACCCTTCACAGGCCACATGGAAGCAGCTGTTATCTGTTATGCAGCCTGACCTCTCATATATAGGCACCACTAAGATGTGGCCAATTTTTAACAAGCCGGATTGATCCTGCCCGCTTTCAGAATTGGTGTCAAAGGGCAGGATTCAGGATGTGCTTGTAGGGACTCCAGGCTCCTCTGTGTCCGAGCAGGGCACACCTATTGTGTTCCTGCATTGCAAGTTTGTGGGCAGGTCAGGAGTTCAGCACGGTGTGCTCTGGTGGGTGACATGCTTGCAGGTGAAACAAAAGAGTAGAAGAGGGAAGAGGGCCTGCTGTTGTGACACAGGTAACCTAACCGTCGGTTCACAAGAAGCCTTACCTGTTGCTAAGATTAGAAATAAGGCTAACGTTTCACCCCAATGAGCAGTGGCCGGATGCAAAAATGAAGCTGTGCCCGTCATTCTCCACATGGTCCTAAAAGTTTAACCCTAGGAGAAAGCGTGAGTTAAAGAAAAGGTTATTTCAACACAGGGAATATCTTCAAAGGCACTGTTCCCTTCCCCCAATAGCTTTGTCCCCTTGCTCTCTGGAATACGAGCTGTCATATAGAGCATTCGGAGTGGCCAGGCCACTTGATCGAGTAACCCTTCTCTCAGTGATATAGGTCACAACAAGCTAGGGGCTCCTGCTGGCAATACAAAACAGAACTGGCTTGAACCCCGACCGCAGTAATCTGGGAAAATTAAACCCCATTCCAGGCACCTCTGAGAGGCAATACGCCACCATGCACAAGCACTGAGTCTTTGAGTAACATCAGGAAACTTTTAATAAAAGAAAAAGAGAATCCAGCATTCGGGGGGGAATCCAGCCCTTGGGGATTTCCCAGGGTTGTGAGGAGCCTCCCTCCTAGTGCAGTCTCTGCATTGTCTTTCACTGCAACTTTGTACCCACCCCTCCAGGTCTTCGACAGCACCTAGCCCCACACCAGCCTGTAGTCCCTGAACAGAAACAAGGACCTCCACTGAGTCCAGTGTGTTTAATCACTGGAGATGGGATAGTCAAAGGATGTCGAGACCTCTCTAAGCCGCAGCTCCACTGCACTCATGGAATTGCCCAGCCCACCCCACAACAGGAAAGCTGCAGGTGTCCATCATGCAGTGACAGAGACCTGGTGGGATCGCTTGCATGACTGGAGCACTGCCATGGATGGATATAAATTGTTCAGGAAGGATAGGCAGGGAAGAAGAGGTGGAGGAGTAGCGCTATATGTAGAAGAGCTGTATGATTGCTCGGAGCTCCACTGTAAAAGTGGAAACAAGCCGGCTGAAAGTCTGTGGGTAAAGTTTAGAGGAGAATGCAACAAGGGGGATGTTGTGGTGGGTGTCTGCTACAGACCGCCAGACCAGAAAGAGGAGGTGGATGAGGCGTTCTATGGACAACTAACAGAAGTTTCCAGATCGTAGCAGGCCCTGGTTCTTATGGGGGACTTCTACTATCCTGACATCTGCTGGGAAGGTGATACAGCAGTGCACAGGCAATCCAGGAAGTTTTTGGAGAATGTTGAGGACAACTTCCTGGTACAAATGCTGGAGGAACCAATTAGGGGCCTTGCACCTCTAGACCTATTGCTCACAAACAGAGAAGAATTGATCGGGGAAGTAGAAGTAAATGGCAACCTGGGCAGCAGCGACCATGAGATGGTAGAGTTCAGGATCCTGATCAATGGAAGGAAGGAAAGAAGCAGAACACACACCCTGGACTTCAGAAAAGCAGATTTTGGCTCCCTCGAGGAACTGATGGGCAGGATCCCTTGGGAGGCTAATCTGAAGGGGAAAGGTGTCCAAGAGAGCTAGCTGTGTTCTAAAGAAACCCTACTAAGGGCACAGGAAGATACCATTCTGATGTGCAGAAAGAACAGCAAATCTGGAAGGTACCCTGCGTGGCTTAGCAGAGAACTCTGCGTTGAGCTGAAACACACAAGGGAAGCTTACAAGAAGTGGAAGCTTGGAGAAATGACTAGGGAGGCATATAAAGATATTGCTCGGGACTGCAGGGCTAAAATCAGAAAGGCCAAATGGCAATTGGATTTGCAGCTAGCAAGGGATGTGAAGGATAACAGAAAGGGGTTCTACAAGTATGTCAGTAACAAGAAAAGGATCAAGGATGGTGCGGGTCCCTTACTGAATGGGGCAGGTATCCTCTTGGTGGATGATGCGGAAAAGGCTGAAGTACTCAATGCTTTTTTTACCTCAGTCTTCACAGGGAGGGTCAGCTCCCAGGCTACTGCACTGGGCAGAACAGAATGGAGAGAAAGACAGCGGCCCTCAGTGATGGAAGGTCAGGTTAGGCACTGTTTAAAGAAGTTGGACATGCACAAGTCTATAGGGCCGGATGAACTGTGTCTGAGGGTACTGAGGGAGTTGGCCAATGTGATTGCAGAGCCACTGTCTATTATCTTTGAAAACTCATGGTGATCAGGGGATGTCCCAGATGGCTGGAAAAAAGACAGATATAGTACCTATCTTTAAAACAGGGAAAAAGGAGGATCCAGGGAATTACAGGCCAATCAGCCTCACCTCAATCCCTGGAAAAATCATGGAGCAGGTCCTCAAAGAATCGATTCTGAAACACTTGGAGGACAACAGGAACAGGATCAGGAACAGTCAGCATGGATTCACCCAGGGCAGATCAGGCTTGACCAACCTCATTGTCTTTTATGATGAGATGGTTGGCTTTGTGGATGCGGAAATAGCTGTCAACATGATATATCTTGATTTTAGCAAAGCTTTTGATACGGTTTCCCACAGCATTCTTGTCAGCAAGTTAAGGAAGTATGGGTTAGAAGAATGGACCATAAGGTGGATAGAAAGCTGGCTAGATCATCGGGCTCAGCGGATGGAGATCAATGGCTCAATGTCTAGTTGGCAACCAGTAACGAGTGGAGTGCCCCAGGGGTCGGTCCTGGGGCCGGTTTTGTTCAACATCTTCATTAATGAGCTAGATGATTGGATAGATTACACGCTCAGTAAGTTTGCAGATGACACCAAGCTGGGGGGAATGGTAGATACACTACATAGGGTTCAGGGACACCTAGACAAATTGGAGCATTGGGCCAAAAGGAATCTCATGAGGTTCAACAAGGACAAGTGCAAAGTCTTGCACTTAGGACGGAAAAATCCCACGTAGTGCTACAGGTTGGGGACTGAACAGCTAAGTAGCAGCGCTGTAGAAAAGGTTATGGTGGATGGAAAGCTTGATATGAGCCAACAGTGTGCCCTTGTTGCAAAAAAGGCCAACAGCATATTGGGCTGCATCAGTAGGAGTATTGCCAGCAGATCGAGGGATGTGATTATTCCCCTCTATTCGGCACTGGTGAGGCTGCATCTGGAATACTGTGTCCAGTTTTGGGCTCCCCACTACAGAAAGGATGTGGACAAATTAGAAAGAGTCCAGCGGAAGGCAATGAAAATGATTAGGGGGCTGGGGCACATGATTTATAAGGAGAGACTGAAGGAACTAGGCTTATTTAGTCTGCAGAAGAGAAGACTGAGGGGGGATTTGATAGCAATCTATGATGAAAAATCATAGAATCATAGAATAATAGGGTTGGAAGGGACCTCACAAGGTCATCTAGTCCAACCCCCTGCTAAAAAGCAGGACCACTCCCACTAAATCATCCCAGCCAGGGTTTTGTCTAACCAGGCCTTAAAAATCTCCAAAGATGGAGATTGTACCACCTCCCTAGGTGACCCATTCCAATGCTTCACCACCCTCCTAGTGAGAAAGTTTTTCCTAATATCCAACCTTGACCTCCCCAGCTGTAATTTGAAACCATTGCTCCTTGTTCTGTCCTCTGTTACCACCGAGACCAGCCTAGCTCCCTCCTCTTTGGAGCACCCCTTCAAGTAGTGTCATACTCAACAAACAAATGAAAGCTGTCATTGGGAAAGACAAAAGGAAATATCAGGCCATGAGAGTGGGGAGCCAACAATATCCAGTTTAGATGGTATCTTCACTTTTAGCAGGAAAAGGCTGTGTGGGGTGATTTGAGTTGGCTGGGCTATTTGTGGCTAATAAATTGAGTAACTGAGCCCTCTTCACGGCTCATGAACAAACTCGGACATTTGCCAGTTGTTTCGTTCTTTGTTATTAGACAAACAGTGTGCAAACTAATTTCACCCTGCGGGTTATTCTTGAAATGTGCATGTTTTGTTTGTTTACTGTTAGATTTTCATTGTCATTGTTGGTGGATTATACGTGTTATTTACATGCTGCTGTTTCTCTTTTCGAATTGGATGGGTGGAACTACAGTTCAGAAGGAGAATATCATCCTACCTCTTGGAGCAAAAGGGAGAGCCACCTGCAGAGAAAGGAGGACTGAGGCCAGATGATTTAGGCAGTGTTTAGAACATTATATCTTCCCCTTTCCAAGTCACTGGTGTCAGTCCTGACCCGAGACGTCACTGCTAGGAAAATGGAAATCAAACTCCACAAGTCTTCCCTTTTCCTAATTCTTCAAGCTATGATATTTTTTTAACATGAGCTAACTTTGGCAAAAGAAATATTCCCATTCCTGGTACCAATGTGTATTATTTATTCTAATTAGGGGCTGAGTTCTGGTCATCCTGGCAGTGAAAGAACAGTGTTCCTGGGCCTGTTTCCTTCTCTCAAAGAAAGCTGTGTATAAGGGAAGTGCTGTGGAAAAATGCACGCCTTTATTTTGAACGCACCAACTGCCTCAGTTTGTTTCACCTCTGGAACAGGAACATTCATAGCAGTCCTCACAGTTGTCTCTTTCGTATTAATCTCATGCAGTTTATCATCCGTGTCAATGCAGCCTGAAAACACTGCATAAGAAGCTTTCAGCTTACATGCCAATGTCTATGAAAAGGGAAGCTTGATCTTTTGGCATTTAGGCCAAAGTTACAGATACAGAGGGTCCCCACCACAATGCACTGCTGTCAGAGTCAGACTGCTGCGTGGGAAAAAAAAATGCCAGATCACCACTCAAGGGAATTAACCCTCTTGCATCCTGTGCCTCTCGGGGCTCCTGGAGAAGCTGCAAGACTAGATGCCTATCTTCCATGCACAAGGAGAAGACTGGAGAGCATCTGTAAAGCAGTCGTGGAGAGGTTTTGGCCGGGACTGCTGGGGTCCCAGCAAAAAGGGAACTCCGTGCTCCCTTCTAGCTGGGACCGCTCGGTCCCAGACAGAAAGGAGCTCCACGCTCCCTTCTCCCCGGGACCACTGGGGTCCTGGCCAGAAGGGAGCCCCACGGTCCCTTCTCCCCGGGACGTGCGTGGTCCCAGGGAGAAGGGAGCCGGGATGAGTCATTAGCAGCTTGTCCTGGGGAAAGCGTCCCGCGCGGGACTTAGGTCATCCACATTGCTTAAGTGGACTTAAGAAGTTGACAAGCATTAAAGTTGACTTAAAAGCAGGTCTTATGAAGTCAACTTTAAATTTCCTTAAGTCGACTTAAGCAGCAGCTTAAGTCGCCTTAAGGAAATTCCAGTGTGGATGCAGAGTAAATTAAGTCGACTTAAGCCTGCTTAGGTCGACCTAATTTACTAGTGTAGACGCACCCTAAGAAGATAACAAGGAGAGTAGCTGCCACTTAAAGTCAACCTAATCAGTTCACACAACTGAACAGATCAATTCCAGGCTACTTCTTTGAACCAGGTGTGACACTTCCTCCTCCCATCATGGCTCCACCTTGCCAGCTCCCTCCTGCTTTAAATTAAAGATCCACAGCTCTCCAAATATCCCACTTGCCTCCAGCTCCAAGACATTTCTTCACCCAATTCTGTTCCTGGCTCACATCAGCAGAAATCGGGTTAGGGGACTGGACTGGGAGCTAGAAGACATGGGTTCTATCTTTGCCTTGGCCACTAGCCTACTGGGGGAGCTTTGGCAAATCGTGGCTCCATTTACCTTCCTGGCCTGTGTCTGTGTGGAGTGTCAGCTCTTTGAGGCAGGATGTGTCTCTAACTATGTCTTTGCACAGAGCCTGACCCAGCTCAGCTGGGCTCTAGGTACCATAACACATAATGCTATTTGATTCCTGCCTATAGACACTAACCCAGGGGCTTCCCTACTGCTCTGGGGGAGGGACTGCTCCTGAGGTACTGTTTATACCTCGGTTCAGCCCCAGTCAGGATCGTGCCCCTCTGGTGCTGGGGGCAAACATCTCGAGAGAAACAGCCACTGCTCCAGAGAGCTGACCACCTAAGAAGACCAACCAGCTCCAGGGTGCAGCATCGGGTTAAACACAGCAGCCAGGAGATGGGGTGATGGCTGCCTGAATGGGGGCACTGGAGTGTCATTGATGGTGCAGATGGAGGGTTTGCTTCTTGGTTGTATTTATCTCTCAGATGTTGGGGTTTTGCCAATGGAGTGGGCAGGTGTAGTAAGAGGAGGGGGTACAGGAGGATGCAGATAGAGAGGAGTGGATGGGAGAGGCTGAGAAGCACAAGGGGAGCGTGGGCTGGGCTGTGGTAGGAGAGGGGCGGGATGAAGGGGAGCCAAACAGCCGGCAGTAATACACCAAATGCGGGAGGAGAGGGGGATGTATATCCAGGGCCTTAGGCTCTATCTACACCTAAAATGCTAAGTCAACTCAGTTAAGTCGACTTAACAAGGTTGACTTAAGTCGACATAAAGTGGACCTTGTTAAATCAACTTACGGAGTCTACACTAAACTCTGAAGTCGAATTAGAGTCGACCTTCTTAAGTCGACTTATAGGCTATGCCTACACTTGTCAGAATAAGTCGACTTAGCATGTCTACACTGTAAATTTAGGTCGACTTAAAGTCGACCTTGCTAAATCAACTTAGAGCATCTACACTGGATGCCTAAGTTGACTGGCTGGGGCTAGGTGGACCTGGGAGTGGTGCATGGTGGGAAGGGGACCCCTCCCTTCCCCAGGCACCCCTTTAAAAGTGGAAGGGAGCTCAGGACCTTCCCCATTGTACTTGGGTACATGAGGGCTGAGCAGGACAGGGACAGGAGCAGGGTACAGAAGCGGGATTGGCAGGGCTGTGTCCTGCCCTGTGGGGGGACACGCCAAGCTCTGGCTGTGCCAGGCACCCTGGGAGGGAGGTCAATGGGGGATCCCTGGGGCCCTTTAAGTCGACTTAAGGCTACTTTGTGTCTACACTGGCTAAGTTGACTTAATAAAGTCGACTTAAGCAGTAAGTCGACTTAAAACTAGCTCTTAAATCGACTTAATTTTTCCTTAAGTCGACTTAAGGAGCAGCTTAAGTCGATTTAAGGAAATGCCAGTGTAGATGAAGAGTAAATTAAGTCGACTTAATTTACTAGTGTAGACGCAGCCATAGAGTCTACACTAGACTCTGAAGTCGACGGAGAGACACGGCTCCCATCCCCCAGGGACTCCCGGGGACAAGGGACCCGTGGCTCCCTGGCAGAAGGGAGTGGGGGCTCCATTGTAAGGCAGCCGAGGGTGCAGGCCAGGAGTGACACAACCCCCCACTGATTGAGACTGTACCTTGATATGTCATACCCCCCCCCATAGGTCCCTAATTAAATGTAATCAACTGGGCACTGCTGGGGCCAATCCAATGAAAACCATTTCCTCAGTACACAGTAGCAATCCAATCAGGACAAACAGATGAGCTGTATTAGGAAAGCAATAGAGAAGTTATATTTATAAAGGCAGGATATTAACCAATCACAAAACACCTTGCCTCATCCCCTGCATCCCTCATGCAACTTATATCTCACCACATGTGGGTAAAACTGTCCAGCGAGCCCGCACTACTCACCACTGGGGTTCTCCCTGTGCATTTGGAAGACAGGATTTATCCCTTATCGCTGCCCTAAGCATGAAAGGCACAGCCCTCTGAAGTGAATGGGAGACTTCTCACTGATTTCAGTGAAATATGGACAGGACTGTAGTAACTTTCCCTAATGCTGAGGTGGATGATACAACAAAGAGGTTGAAATCGAGACTTAAACCCTTTGTTCCTCAAACGTTTTGGTTATTTTAAACAAAGGAAGGGGCTAACGCTGAGTGATGTCCAGAGGTAAAGTTCAGCTCCACTTGAGCTGAGTGTGACTGAAAAAATGAAGAGTAACATTCACTCAAAATTTGAAAATGTTCTCCTCTTCTTAACTCCGAAACCGCCGGGCAGATTTTGCCGAAACTCTCTACAATAAACACACACAATTCAACTCTGGGCTGAGAGTCAGCAGGAATGACTTCAACCAGTGAAGAGGATTTTTCCAAAAATTATGAGCAGATGAAAACAGGGCATTATAATGGAAGGGGCAGGTTCATAGCAAGTGCTACCAGGCATTTAATATCATTGCAAACCTTTGGCTCTCTTTGCGTACTCTCGCAGGCAAAATTCTTTGGGGTCTGATATTTTTCCAAATTGCCAAGTACCTAGAGCTTCTATTTATGTCATTTAGAGCTGTCACTACCCAACACTTCTGGAAAGCAGGCCCCTAAGATCTGCTTCAAAATCAGTAACAATATTCAGCCGTCTTTTAAAATATGAGTCACAAGAACTTACCATTCTGGCGAAATACTTGGCCGCGAAGGAGTGGACAGCCCAGGGGTAGTTTAGGTTTGCAGTGTATTTATATGAACTAATATAGTGTGTAATGATACATAGTTTGCAGTGACAATCCTTGAGCAAACAAGATGAGTGCAAACAGCACTGAATTAGGTTTTTGCAGAATGATTTGATGATGATGGACATTGTTAAAATGTTTAGCCAATTATCAGCAGGAAGATTCAGTGCCAAAATGGAGAGGTGAGACAGGAGGTATCTGTGTGGGGTTTTTCAGTCCAGGGTTATCAGGCAAGCTCAGGTACTGATTCATATTGGACTTTATTGCCAAGATTTCCCTGGCCTCAAAACTTTTATAAAGAACTGATATTTCAGGCCACAGGGCAGCTCTCACATGCAGGAATCCAGTCATATGACACTGCGCAAACTAAGCCGAATGGTTAGCCCCAGGATAAAGCGTCTGGAGAGATACTGAGAGGCAGGAAGGATTACCCCCTTCTGCAGGCATTACCCCAAATTTCACTTTTCCTGGTTTCCATGGAGCCTGCAGTGCAGGCTCTGGCTTTCATCCATTCCATGAGCCACAGAGTTGGACACGCAGCAAACAGACTTCCTTTTGGGCCCAGGGATGGCATTTCCGTCTGCAGGCCAGGATCAGTGAGAGGGAGAGCCACTGCTGTTAATGGTAATGGTGTCATTTGCAAGAGCCGAGCACTGCAAAGACCCAGTGTCCATCCCTTCCTCCTCCTCCCCCCTGCAGCAGGGATGGACATTGCTCCATAGAGCTTAGTGCATTAGATAAGGAGCCAACGTCCATGTCCAAACCTGTCACCAGTGAGGCGACCATCGCCCATGGCAGTGCAACAGACTCCCATGGGGACACAGAACCCGCCCCCACGAATGGAAGTCCTGCTAGCCCAGGGTAAGCAGTGCAGCTTATGGGGTTGAGCCCTGGACTGTGATTCAGGAGATCTGGGTACTATTGGCCACTAGCCTGCTGGGGGAACCTGGGAAAATCATGGAACCTCTTAGGCCTCCATTCACCTTCCCAGCCTGTGTCTGTGTGCAATGACAGCTGTTCGAGGCAGGGCCTGCCTCAGCTGGGAAGGCCAGCCACAACTGAGGGCATTCTGGGAACCGTCTGCTCCATTCTGTGCTCTGTAAAATGTCTGATCCTTTTGCAAGGATGGGCTTACACCTTACGTGTCTCTGAGGGATAGGAAGGAGCAGGGAATGGAGCCCGCAAACTGGACGCAGCCCCATAGGCCCTTTTAGTCACCCACCATTGTTTAGGTACGCCTAGAACGCTCTCACCCCAGATACAGGGCAACTGTACCTAATTGAAAATCCAGGCCTGTCCATTTGCCTTATTGATAAGTCTGCTAACTCCACATATATTGTTCCTTTTCCTCAATAAACTTCAGCCCTTGCATTTCATTCCAGCAGTTGTTACCTATTCAGAATTCTCTCAGGAATCAACAAACCAGTGTGGAGTCTGTACTCCGTATGTCAGTTGCACGTGGTACAGGAAGTGCGCAGTGGACACCCTTGCTAGGAACTTGAGGCCATGTGCGAAACACACGCCTGCCGGCTGCCCTGGTAACAGAGCCAGAGACTAGATACCATGCCCCCAATCCATGGACCCAGGCCTGTCATGTGTAGCAGGGTTACAAGCTCAGGGTTCCCTGGCCACAGCACAAAGCTGTATTTGGTGCCGTCAGTTCCTGCAGGTCATTCCAGCAGGGATGAAGATGCAGAGGTAGGTATCCTTGTGTACAGATGTTGTTCTGGGGGATAGGAAAGTAATATTCTTCCCTGACTCCTAGGAGACCCAGAAAACCTCTGGCTCTATGTGTTTGCTGATGCTGTGCTTTGCAAAGGAAGCCGCTACCTGGAGGCTCTAGAAAGTGCTCTGCTGAATCCCACACAGACTGGGGAGATAATTAAGACTCAGACGATAATTAAGATAACTGGCAGGCCACATGTGAACTCATGCCAAAGCCCCAGGCCAACTCACTTGTGTATTAGGAAAGTGGAAATGAAGATCTGTAAGAAAGTGCGAATTTCATACCAGGAGGTCATTGTGTCAGTGTGTTATGCTTGGAGGACAAAGACCCAAAATACATTCACACTCCGTCATCGAAGGAAAAGCCTATGGCTATGTCTACACTTAGGAATTTAGGTCGACTTTACTACGTCGACTTTACTAAGTTGACTTTAAGTCGACCTTATTTAGTTGACTTAGAGAGTCCACACAGGACTCTTAAGTCGAATTAAAGCTGGCCTAACTGAGTCGACTTAGAGAGCCTACACTTGACTCTCTAAGTGGACTGCTTAGGTCCAGAGGGCTTATTAAGTCGACTTAATTTTTCCTTAAGTTGACTTAAGGAACATCTTAAGTCGACTTAAGGAAACTACAGTGTAGACGCAGAGTAAATTAAGTTGACTTAAGCTTGCTTAAATTGACTTAATTTCTAAGTGTAGACGCACCCTATGTGAGTAGTGACCCTGTCAGCTTGTTTTCTTTGAGAAGGATCTATATATGTACAGGCTGAGGGAAAGATCCTGAATCTCTGGACTGCTTGGATTCTAACAGGGTGGAATAATTGAATAAGAAAACATCATTCCCCAGCGTTATTCCTGATAGCAGAGATACTTTTGGGAAACTGACAGATGGCTACATCTCTGCTACCATTTGGAATTATGGTCTACAACTCACAAGTGCATATATTTAACCTGCTTTAATTTCTCAAAAACTCTCATTTCCTTTAAATAGGTACTAAGCCTTTAGTTTATTTGCTGTTCAATTGGCTACCAGTGTTGTCTTTGGTGCAAGATCTAGGGGACCAGCTGAACAGGGGCAAATAATTGGTCTCTTTACTGGGAGCAACCTTAATGTGATGTGATTTTTGGTGTAAGTGATCTTTTATCACAAAGTCCAGTTAGTCTGGGCAGCAAGGCAGACTGGAGACTCTAAGGGGACTGACTGTGTGACACCCCAGTGAGACTCCTACAGGGATCTAGGAGTTCCCATTTGTTACTGGCTTGGTGTAATCTAGCTCTAGAAACACCACCAGTTTGGGGTGTCTGCTCTGTTTCCTGACAGTCTGCCCTAGGCTGACACTCATGGTCATGAGACATGACAGTCAGCGTGTCAGTTTTCTTAGCATCTCACGGCAGGAGAGGAGAGGTGGTACATGAGGGGAAGGGAAGTACAAACCCTAAGCCCTGGTCTGCAGACGGGCAAGGACTTTTTAACCTCTTCTGCCTGTTGGGGAATTTCTGCTCTGGGCCAGTATGGTAGTGACATTTCTTTCCTGCACATTGTGGAAGTCACCAGGCCCATTGCGATTTGGGTAAGAGGCATTTCACCCTGTGGAATCTGCTTGTGGGTGTGCAGGGTGTGGTGAGGTGTTGTGGCTGGGGAGGGAGACGGCCTGAAACTTGGTGAACTTGCTCCTTTGGTTTTACCTGGTGGAGGAAAAATGGGTTCCTAGTGACTTTCAAAAGATAAACATCCATCCAGGGGCTATCTCCTGCAGCATTCCAGCCTGAGCACCTGCCCCAGCTCTCTTTGTTGTGGCCTTCTTCAGATTTTCTAGGCAGCGCTGCATCTGGGGAGGTGCAGATCCTGCAAGCAGCTGGGCAGGATTTGATTTGGAGGGCTGCCAGGAAACAGCTGACATTGCCTTTGCAACGTGCAGGAGTAAGACAGGGTAACAAGCTAGGGAAGTCAAAGGACCCACTGCCACCCGCAAAGACACCTTTAAGCAGCTCTGCTGTTCCAAACTTAAGCCAAACGGACAGTCCTTCGGTTCAATCTGGGCTGCAGTCGCCAAAGGAATTTTCCCCTCTACCCATCAGGTTCTCAGTGCCTCTGGATGTCCTGCTACTTGTAGCTTCCTCGCTCTGACTATTGTTTCTCCCTTCCCCAGAACCTCAGGTGCTCCCTTCTACCTAATCTGGGTCCACTGATACAGCTGAGGAACACTGGCTCTGTCCTCTCTTAGACACAGTGTCCAGCCAGGACAAGAACTACCCCTGTAAATTGTTCGAGCCCTGACCTGCCGCCCATGGTGTTTTGGGCAAGAAACTGCCAGAACCGAATCAGAACAGTGAGGGCCTGGGTGGGCTGTACGCTTAGTAACCATGGCGCCGTAGGACCCAAATGGGCCTAGGTGGTTTCTTGACGTTGTCTTTTTGTGCTGCAAGCAGTAGGGGACACGGCAGCCATTGTAGGAGCCGTTATCTCTCTGTCTGGGCTGCACTCCTGGCTGTGGTGAAATCAATGGAGTTAGTATGACTGGAGAGTGGGTTTCTTTTACAGTCAGAACTGAAGCTGACAGGCAGAGTGGATGATGTTGTTTGGGGAATTCTAATGTCATCTTCCAAAGCACTGCATCGATTATTAAACTCTTTCCAGGAATTCTGGTGCTCCCCAACTCATTCACTGGCCCTCTACTACCAAGGAGGGAGAAGAAGGGACCCCATCATTTCTTACAAAAAAAAACCCACTCAGAAGTTTTATGATGCTTTGTCTGAGTGTTTTATTGAGTCCTTCATCAGCCAGGGTCTCTAGGCAGAGTGCAATTACAATGGTAGAGTTGGAATAGTGTAGAAATAACGCTGAGCTCCAAGGATAAAGAAGGTTACACAGTTGATAGGGAAGATACAGCTTGCTGGTAGCTGCTCTTAAAACAACATGTATAATGTCTAGAGTCCAAGAAAGGAATTAATCCATGAGTGATTTAAATCTGGAAGACAGGTGCATGAGGAAGGAGAGATGTTCTAAGGAGGGTGTTTCTTAACCCACCATCCCTGTGAAGGGACAGGTTTTAGAGTGGTCATCCTTCTGCACCACAGAGTAGCTGCAGGAGTCCTTATCGAAGATGCGTTCACATTTCTGTTCATCATAGTCAACAGGTATACCATAGCTAGAAACAAGCAGTGGAGAGAGATGTGTCAGGTTAACTCTGACAACAGCTAAATGCAATCAATCACCAGTCATAGGGCAGCTTTCCAGGTGTGGCTTCAGTACCTTTAAACTGGCAGATGGTTTTAAAGATTACAAAAGCAATATACCCTGTAAATAGGGACAGCCCTGCCCTTGACGCAGAGAGTTTACAAGCTCAGAGTGAGACTATAAATAATAGGGGATAAAACAAATAGAACAAGGAAGTGATATTAGTCATCAAGATAGGCAATGATCACAGCGAACCAGCTGTCTAACGATTGTCAAGAATTTTGCAGCCATCACAGCAGAGAAGAATTTTACTTCAGTGGGAACTCTTTACTACCTATATGCCCCCCATCACTGAGGCATCTGAAAATCTCACATCCACTAATATTTTTATCTTCACAGCACCCCTTGGTGGGGTGTCCTCTTAGCCTCATTTTACAGACAGGGAACAGAGGCTCACAGAGATGTAGGTCCATACCCTCAAAAGTACATAGGCTCCTAACAGTCATTATTTCAGTGGAATTCAGGAACCTTTTTAAGGATCTGGGCCCAAGCAGATTTGCCCAAGGTCATGCATGAAGTTTCTGCCAGAGTGGGGCACAGAATGTGGGTTTTCCAAAGTACTACACAAGATTCCTAACCACTGGACTGCCCTTCCTCTGTGGCAAATTGAGGTATCACATCCCCTCTGATCAGCCAATAGCCTATGGGCATTTTTCACAACAGGAGCAGTACTAGACCAAATTTCAGGTAACCCCATCCTTCCAGCTTAAACCTCCCATCTCATTTCAGCTGGGCAAAGTATTCCTCATTACTTCCTGTGTGGGTTCTTGCCAACTGCCCATCTTCTTCCCCAGTGTAAGTGAGGGATTTGCCAGCGTCCTGAGACGTTCTAAAAAAGCCATAGAGCTGTGGGACAAGATGGGGGTCCAGCAAGGCTGTCTCCAATGCCAGTGGGTAGGCTGTAAGTTAGGGAGAAAGCAGCCGTGGGGTGAATGGGTCGCAGAGCCAACAATCCGAGAAAGATAGGAGGAATCAAGTGACTTGCTCTGGGTCTATGATGGAGACAAGGAAAAGGGCCCTTGATGGAGCTGCAGCTTGGGGAGTTTGTTTATTCACAGCATGGATGGCAAGTGCATCTCTGTGGAAACATTGCTACCAGTTCTATTCAACTTACTCGGCACAGCACTGTATTGCCTCCTTGCTGCAGTGACAGCTTTTGCACTCCTTTGTCCAAGTGGCACCAACTGCGTATGATTTTCCATCTTGAACACAACCTACCATGCAGAGAATAAAACAAAACAAAATCATGACCCTTCTCTTAAACTTCAACATCGGCCTAACCGCTTCTACTTCTCTGTGCATGTCGCGAATAATCCTCAGGCCTTTCCAGGTCGAGTGCCCTTAATTCCACTTGTGGCCCACCTGAATCACATTGCAGCCTCGAGTTACTACTTTAAAAGCTGGTTTTCTCCATTTTCTGCACTTTCAGGACAAATCTTTTGTGACAATGAGCAGTAAAAGTAGCGAGGGTCATCTCATTCCATTCTGGTGCATGCAAAACCACCATCAACTACAATTAAAGTCTCACATGCAAAGTGATGGAAATGTCACTCCATCTCCTCCAAATCACCAGAAACCCTCTGGCAACCCACAGCTTTGGAAGGAGCGTACTGCGGGCTCATATCTTTGACTCTTTGAAGATAGACCAGAGTGGAGAACCTCCAGCTAGAATGTATGCTGTCACTCTGCCGAATCACAACATACACAAGCTACTTGCTTGAGCCCAATCCATTGGAGACTTGCCACATGTGATACCTTCCTCTTGCTCTCTGCCTCCCACTCTAAATATGTAATTGTGTGATTTCCTACATACCCCTCTTGCTCCCTCTTTCCTGTCAATTCTCAATGGCAATCAGCTAATACAGACCAATCCAAAGAGAGTTTTTCAGGTTTTTACCTTTCTGTGGGTCATTTAGTTCAAAATGGCAGTCCGCATCACATATTGTCACCCAGATGCCTAAGGCAAAAAGGACACCCAGGAAGCACTTCTGTAAGAAAGAAAGAAATCCCATGACAAGAATTAGGTGGCTTTCCCACGATTACCAGCTAAAGCTGCTTCAGTTTTACACAGAAACCAACATGAAAAATCTTGGTACACAAGAAAATTTTAAAAGGAAATAGTTCCAAAAAGGACATGCTAATAATCATACATAGCTCAGTAAATGAAAAATTGTGTTTAGAGTGGAACACATTTTGCATTCAACTGGAAAAAATTCTCACATTTAGCTTCAGTCAAAAAAAAAATTCTTTCAATTTCCTTCCCCCGCCTCAGCATACTTCCAGCAAACCGAAAAAATCAGTTACGTGCCCCTTCATATGCTTTTGCTTTCCTTGAATTGTTCTCGATCATGTGTACAGAAACCAACATGAAAAATCTTGGTACACAACAAAATTCACAAAGAAAATAATTCTGAAGAGGACATGCAAATAATAATAATGTATAGCTCAGTAAATGGAACATCTTTTTAGAGTCTTCCACGTGTTTCATTTGACCTGAAAAAAAAAAACCATTCTCACCTTTCTCTTCATTTAAAAAAGAAATCTTTTAATTTCCTCCTCTACACCCCATGTCACCTTCTCAAGCTTCCAGCAAACTGAAAAAATCAGTTACTTGCAAATGTCTGCCTTGGTTGCTTTTCCTGCCCCCTTCATCCTCTTTTGTTTCCCTGCATTGTTCTGCTGCTCCTGCTGATATCTGACAGTTTGGGTGACTTCATGTCCCAATATTACAGGGACAGTCCCAACATTTCGGGATTTGTCTAATATAGGCACTTATTACCCCATTCCCACCCCTCTGTCCTGATTTTTTACACTTGCTATCTGGTTACCCTACTCACAGATAACAGAGGTGACTCCATGTTATTAAAGTTACTGTTAGGGGATAACATTTCAGCACCATGAGTAGCGATTGCACGCAGATGTGCATTTGTTCCAGTTACTCCCCACACAACTCTGAAAGTTGAGCACTAGGAGAACATTCAGGCTAAAGAAGAAGCTATTTCAACAAAGCATCTGTCTTCACATGTACTCGGGGAGATACCAAACTGAACTGTGTTTATCATCCTCACCTTGCATGTGTGTTCCAGCAGCTTTGATTTAAATACCCAAAGTCCTTTCCCAGCATGCACCTGGCATAGTCTGAAACCAGGGATGGCTTTTCTTGGGGCAGATTCTTCTTTGGCTATTCCAAAGCTCTGGTTAGGAAACTGATGGGGGGGAGGGGAGCACTCTCAGCATAGTACCCCCAGCTACAGGATCACGCCCTTATAGACTGTCTTTTCTGTAGCCCGTTGTTGGCTAAGCTGGAAAGAGGTGTTCCCCTTCTCCCAGTCCGTGTGGTGGTGGCATGTTGTCAGACAGCTTTTCAAAGCCCCACTCATGCCGGATGTGATCTGTGGGGGGAAGGGTAGTGACCCTATCCTGGATGTTGCTACAAACTAGTTGGTCCAGTCTTGTCCCCTCGACTCAACTTACTCCCTTTTGCCTCTTTCACTCCCTCTACACTGCCACCTATCCTCTTCCGACACTGTCCCCGCCAATGCAATTCTACAACGGCCGGATACAATACCTTGAGCGTCTCGGCCTCACAGTGGATGAGGGAGAACTGGCTAACGAATTGTAGCTGGAACTTTCAGAGACCCTTGGACAAAGCCAATCCCAGGAGGCTGCTTGGGGTTGTGGAAGCAGAGAGCCTAATTAGCTTTCAGATCTTGAGAAACTCGGGAGCAGGATTGTACGAGGGTGGAGGACAGGGCTCAGCAGCCCTGCAGATCCTTCCCAGTTCACATTTAATGTTCCTAAAATCTCTTGACTTCAGCTGGTCACCTATAGGGGCTGGGAGGGGAATTCTCGTTCCTTCCTTTGAAGCCTTTGAGATGGCTCTGGCTGAAGGTGGGACACTGGACAGGGTGGCCCAGGGATCTAAGGTAGCACCAAGCATTTTCTCTCTAAGATGCATGGCTGGTTGGCTCCTGTTCACATGCTGAAAGCCTAAATGATCCTCAGTTTTGGGTCAGGGAAAGAATTTTCTCTGGATCAGCTTGGCAGAGACCTTTGAGTTTATCTGCCTTCTTCTGCAGCATAGGGGATGAGTCGCTTGCTGGAATCATCTAGGTCTATCTCATATAATCAGGGGCCTCAGCCATGGTACACCTAAGTCCATTCTGTTCTCTATCCCTGGCACACAACACGTTGTGTTCCTGAGGACTGTAATACTGTCCTCTGGTTCTGGTTGTGCACTTTGGGTTGGAGGTGGCTCGGAGGCAATGTTACCAACTGTCTGCAAATTTATGGACAGTCCGTAAAAAAAGCATACAATTCTCCTGCTGTCCGTGACTCCATAATTAAAAGAGAACGTTCGTAAAAGTCTCTCTCATCCAAGACTCACGCACCTGGCTTGGAGGAGATGGCACCTCAGCACAGTGATCTGAGCAGCTGGGTGCTGCCGCCTGGATCCTACTGCTGGAAGCTTTTCACGTCTATGTATGCTGGGCTGCCCAGCACACATTGAAATGAAAGTTTTCCAGCACTAGGCCACAGGAGGCAGCAACCAACTGAAGAGGCAGAACTGGAGCACCCTGCAGGAAGCCGTGTGGGCCATGGTCTGGTCCAGGGGGCAGGACCCAGGGTAGAGGGGCCGTGGGGCTGGTGGGAGGGTACCAGACACACTCTGGTCTTGCACTTACGTTACCAAAGCTCAGCAATTGCTTTAACTGCTCTCCATGGAAAGGCCGGAGTAGGGGGGTCTCTTTGTGCAGCCGGATTCTTGCGCCCCATTGAGCCTATCATAATGGGACAAGTCACAGCACCTCCAGCAGAGGCTGCGTCTGCACCCAGAAAACTGGACTGGGCACCAGCAGGGTGCACGTAAGACAGATGCACAGCGGGTCCCTCTGTGCTTCCTTGTGTGGGGTGCATGCGTCACTGTGCCTGTAGCCCCGGTCCCTGCCACTCCTCCCCAGAGCCTTCCCCACCGCTCCCCTCCATCCCCTGGCCCCACATTCCTGCATTTATCCTCCTCCTGCACCTTGCTCCATTTCTCGCTTTGCCCTTCCCATTTCTCCAGCTTGGCAGCCCTACCTTTCCTCTCTTGGTGACTTTATAATATGATTATAACATTGTGTCAGGTAATGCTAAGGCTTAAGCTGTCCAAAAACGTAGGCCACAAGGTCAGGGGGTTGGAAAAAAAAAGAGTCAAAAAGCATAAAGACGGGAGAGATCACAAAACTGTTAAATTAGATAAAACTGACTGACAGGCGCAAAAGTGCAAACAGAAGGTGGGGTAAACTAGCCACAGAGAAAAGGGAGAGATTAACAGACCCCCAGCACTCCGGCTAGATAACCGCAAAAAGAGGAGGAGGGTCAGAAAGCTCTCTGACAATCAGACAAGTCAGCTGGACTTATGAGTTGGAAAAAAACCACATCACCACGGTTTTTGAGCAATAAAAGGAGGCCTATTGGGGGTGCAAATTCGGAGTTATTTGTCTCAGTTAACTCTGGGGCAAAGACTCTGGGGACTTGATCAACCCCCATGAGCAGTCCCCACCCACTCTTCGTGGGACGCGGACGAACCGGATGCAACCACCGAAGCCTGGCCAGAAGGGGAAGTCAGACCAGCAAATCTGACATCAAAGGAAAGATAACCAAAGTAAAGGGGCTCAGAGTAGAGCCTGGCTCCTAAGCAAAAAGTAACACAAAAAGTTTTAAGGTTTTTCACAGCTTTATGCTGAGACTCTTAGGTAAATGAACAATAGCAACATCAACCTTGGGTTTGAGGTTGATGTAGGAATTGGGGTAGGTATAAGATTTGCTTTGGGTATAATTGTGTTAGCATTTCTGCTTCTGTCTGTGTGTTTATAATTGATAAAAATAAGAGCAAAGTTGTGTTAGAGAGTGTGTGTGAGGAAACTATAACCAGTGACCAAGTCTGAGACTAAATCCTGTATACAGCCGCCCAGGGCTTGCAAAGGTCCTAAAGCAAGAGCACACAGGTGAACCTCGTGACCCACTGGATCCCCTTCTTGTGTAAGTGCATAAACGGGCGCTCTCGGTGCTTGGTGTCCGTGATGCTATAATTCTGCTGCTGGGGGGAGGAAAGTGTGAATGGGAGATAACCGTTGACCAAGTCTGGGACTAAATCCTGTGTGCATGAGCGCACAGGTGAACCTCGTGACCCAACGGGTGTGAATGAGATCCCTATACAATAGCACAAAGAGTCCTGTGTGACTGTGTCTTACATATGGGCTTGTGTTCTTGATTGCTCTGGTTTGTGTGTATTGGGCTCTGTTATACTCTCTCTGTTATGTGTTTAAAGCCATAATTGATGCAAAACCCTGAATCTGCATTCATGCAATAAGCAGTATTGCAGTTTAGAGTGTTTGTGGATATATTGGGTGTTTATTGTACTACTAATCACTGCCTTAACCTGTGTAATTGTAATCATAGTGCCTTAATAAATGTCACATGCATAGTAAATAGACAAAAATCATTGTTAGTGGTGGTCTTTGCCTAGGGGCCTTGGGAGCTTCCCAACATCCGCATTTAAAGGACTGGGTATTTGTTTGAGCACCCTTCCCCCTTAAGGAGATAAAGCTTAACACATTGTAAAATTATTGTATGGTTTATGGTATTTTAGTGATGTCAGTAAAGAGTTCACCCTAACAGTAAAAAAACTCAACTTCAGATCTTCATGTCAGTAAAAAACAGAAGTTGGCACACAGGTCTGTTCTGAAGAAAGGAATGCACGCACTGCTTAATTTGCAAATGAGCAGAGAACAGAGGTAACAAGCAGGAAAGGAAGACAAAGTTCTAACAAGTTAAAAAAATGATCAGGGAGTACAGAATATTAAGGACGGGAGCAACCCCAGGTGTCCTCCAGTCCAACCCCCTGCTCCAGGAAGGATCAATATCCTTCCACGTAGACTTGGGGGCTCCCAATTCTCAGCTGGAAATGTTTTTCATGAGGGGGATTGAAACAATAAAAAGGAGTGATGGCAGGCATCTCTCTCTCTCCTTGCCCACAGCATTCCCTGCACCTGAAGAAAAACAGGAAACAGCTGGTGGACTTGGGGAGGGGTCCTGTCCCGAGCATTTGGGCAGTAATCTGCTGCAGCATGTGGTGAGAAAATTTTCCTGCATCTAACACAGTTTGTTAAGCGGGACAGTAGAAAACATCTTACCTGTACTTCCCTTGTCACGATTTCTGTCTTTCATACCTCATTACTTGTACTCACCTAATGAATACGCTCGTTTTATTGTTTTGCTTAATCCAGAGTGTGTGAAGTGTTTGAATACCTATTTGCCACGAAAAGCCGGCACACTATTCCCTTAAATGAATAACAGACTTAAAGCATATGTTCTGCTCCAAAGAGGGCTGGGCAGTACAGGATGTACATTTCTGGGGGGATATCCAGGACTGTTGGGATCACTTTGCCATCTAACCCAGGCTGGTGACAGCCAGAATGTGACTGGCAAGTGCAGTTCCACACAGACACTCAGGATGTGGTCTGCATGGAAAGTTACGTATGAGCCACCCGGGTGGGAACTACCACAACAAGGTACTGTTAGGCAGCCAATGGTGCAGGGCAGGGGTGACACAGCCCCCTCTGATTGGGACTGTACCCTACTATGTCACAAAGCCCCTATAATTTCCTAATTCAATGTAATCGACTGGACACTGGTTCTGATTGAATTGCTACTGTGCTCAGCTGTATTAGGAAAGGAATAGAGATGTTATCCTTACAAAGAAAGGATATTAGCCAATCACGAAGCACCCTGCCTCATCCCCAGCATCCCTCAAGAAGCTTATGTTCTCACCATATGTGGGTAAAACCCTCCAGGGAGCCCCCAACACTCCTTGCAAAGCAAAATGGGGTTCTCGCCATGCTTCCGGCAGAGAGGATTTATCCCTTATCACTGCCCTGAGCATGTGAGTCACAGCCCTCTGAAGTGAATGGGAGACTTCTCGCTGATTTCAGTGAAATATGGACAGTCCCAGAGTAACTTTCCCTAATGCTGGGATGGATGGTACGACAAATACGTGTGAAATCAAGACTTGAAGCCTCTGTCTCTCAAACGTGTCGTTTTTTTAAACAAAGGAAGGGTCTAGTGCTGAGTGGGATCGGAGATGTCCAGGGGTAAAGTTCAGTTCCACTTGAAGTGAGCATAACTTAAAAAAAAAAAAAGATTAACATTCGCTTAACATTTGAAAATGTTCCCCTTTTCTTAACTCTGAAACCGCTAGACAGATTTTGCGCAAATGCGCTGCAGTAAACGCATACAGTTCAACTACAGGCTGAGAATCAGTAGGAATTATTTCAGCCAGTGAAGAGAATTTTTCCAAACATTATGAGCATGTGAAAACAAGACGTTATAATAGAAGGGGTGGACTCACAGCAAGTTCTACCAGCTATCTAATATTGTTGGAAATCTTTGGTTCTCTTTGCATACCCTGGCAGGAAAAATCCTCTTGGGTCTGATTATTTTCCAAGTTGCTGAGTACTTGTGGCTTCTATTTCCATCATTTAGAGCTATCGGTGCCCAAAACTTCTGTAAATTAGGCCCCTAAAATCCACTCTGAAATTCATAGCAATGTTCAGCCATCTTTTAAAATATGAGACTCAAGAACTTACCATTCTGAAGAGCACTTGGCCGCGAAGGAGTGGACAGTCCAGGAAAAGTTTAGCTTTGCAGAGTACTTATATGAACATCTGTGGGGTGTAAAGATATGTAGTTTGTAGTGCCAATCCTTGAGCAAACAAAATGAGTGCAAACAGCACTGAACTAGGGTTTTGCACAAAGATTTTATCTTGTTGGACATTGTTAAACTGTTTAGTCATTTATCAACAGGAAGTTTCAATTCTGAAATGACAGGAGGCAGCTATGTGGTATATTGCAGTCAAGAGTTATCTAACAAGCACAAGTGCTGATTCACATCATAGTTTATTACCAAGACTTCTCTGGCCTCAAGGCTTCTATAAAAAATCAACTTTTCAGGCCACAGGGCAGCTGTCGCATGCAGGAATCCAGTCGTGTGATGACTGCGGAAGGTAAGCCGAATGGTTAGCTCTAGGAAATACCTCTAGGGAGATACTGAGAGGCAGGAACAATTACTCCCTCTGCGAGCATTCCCCCAAATATCCTTCTTCCTGGTTCCCTGGCACCTGTGGTGCACATTCACAGGTCTGGCTTTCATCAGCACCATGAGCCACGGAGCTGGGAACCAGTGAACAGACTTGCCTCTGGGCCCAGGGATGGCATTTCCGTCTCTGGGCCACGACCAGTGAGAGGCTGTTAATGGCAGTGGTATCGTTTGGAAGGCCTGACCCTACGAAAGCCGAGTGTCCTCTTCAGCCCGTCTCCTTCTCCTCCCCACTCCAGCAGGGACAGACATTGCTTCAGAGAGCTTAGCGCAGTAGCTAAGGATTCAAACATCCGTATCCAAACCCCTGTCACCAGCGAGGTGACCATCGCCCACCACAGCGCAGCAGACCTCCAGAGGGGCACAGAACCGGTTCTGTTCCTGCCTTGGCTACTGGCCAGATTTGGTAGCTTGAGCAAATTGCAGAGCTTTGTCTGAGCACAGCAGAGCATCAGATCCTCCAGGCAGGGCCTGTCTCTCGCTATGTCTTTGCACAGAGCCTGGCTGTCTCTAGGCGCAACTATAAAACATAATGCTATTTGATTTCTGGGTGTGACAGCAGCCGTATCAGTGTTGGTGAAGATGGAGGGTTTGTTTCTATCTGTTGGAGAGGTGGGTAAGGGAAGGAAGGGTAAGGGAGAACAGAGAGGAAGAAGTCCCCTGAAAATCGGGAGCAGAGAGGCAGTAAGGGGAAGTACTGAGCAGGGCTGTGAGCAGGGTGGGGCGAGCATCGTGGCCAACGAGGGCACAAAACCCTGGAGTGGAGAGTTGGGATAGCATGGATTGGGGGGGGGGACAGTGTCACATGCCCGCACAGATTTCTGCCTTCCATTTAGCATAGATGTTCCCCAACTGTGGGATGCCCCAGACTCTGTGGGTCCCATTTTTGTCTCCATCCCCCCCATGCCTCAGGTGCCCATGTTTACTCAGGGGTGGAGCCCCCACACTATTCCCATTACCAGGGCACTAGCCTCACAGCCCCGCTCCCGTTTCTGCTGGCCATGAGTGAGGGGCTGTGGAGTCAGTGGAGAGGGTAAAGGCAGGGGAGGTTGGCCGGGAAGAACAATGAACAGAGCCAGGGGCTTGGTGCAGTGATAGGAGAGGGCTGGGATGAACTGGAGATCGATAGCCAGTGACAAAGGAGCCACCTAGCGTACGTCTCCACTGTAAAACCAAACCAAAACACCCACATGTCAGAAATCATCCAACGGCCGGTCAGCTCTGGCTGGGGGATAGAAATAGCAGTGTAGGCATTCGGGCACAGAGAGAGGGGCGGGTCTGGGAACCTGGCTGAGCCCAGATGTCTACGCTGATGTTTATCATCCTGCATGAGTTCCTCCAGCCTGCGTCCACTGACCCGGCTCTGAGCTGGTCGCCGGGCTTTCTGCTGTGTAAATGTTTCCAAACACTCATCCAGAGCTGGGAGACAATGAGGAAGCCAGGAGGCTCCTCTCCCCAGTAGCTTCCCCTCAGTGGAATGGGGGAATTGCTAGGCCCAGTGCCCCAGGAGAGCTGTCTGGGTTCTGGGTCTGTGGAGGCTGGAAGGCCCTGACTCTGCCCCTGCCACGGTGCTGTAGCAGCTGGATGGCCATTCTCAGTAAAGATTGATAGAGCTTCAGCAGATATATGCAGGCACCACAGCTCCTGGACTGGACGGGTCCTTTGGACAGTCTGTCATCAGGTCCTGGCCCCTGAGACCAAGCGCTGACCAGAAACACCCAGCTGCTCCCAGACTGAACTCGTCTCTCCTACATGAAGACATGGCCCCTGTGTCCCGATTCCAAAACCAGCCAGCAGAGAGACAAGATTCTCTCCCGTCCCCATCCCACCCACTGACTGTTGTCTAGATGCTCTGTCAACCAGCACCCACTGTCCTGCCTGGGCTCAGAATGAGGCATTTTCCCGTGTGGACCTTAGCAAAAGTGAGCACTGAGTTGGAAGTCAGGAAGGAAACTCAAGTGCATCTTGGCCGTTTGGGATTTGAAGGATTTCTCAGTGTCAGGCCAAGAAGACCAGAGCAGCTATGTGCAGGAACAAGAGGGTCACATGATAAGGGAGTTGGGCATCTGGAAAGGCCAGTCGAGGCCATGGTGGGTCTGAGAACTGTCCCTCTCATTTTGTACTTTGGAACGGGTCTGATATTTTGTTTGCTTTATTGATAATTGGTGACCCCGCTCCCTCTCCTCAAACTCCACCCCACCGTGTGCTCCATGGTGAGAGTTCTGTGCTCCGAATGTCAGAGATGGTGCTGGGATCTGCACTTGGTCAGTTTCGCTCCACTGTATCTTTTGATTGTGCATTTCCTGGGAGCTGGAGAAAATGAGCGATCTGCATCCATGACTGAAGCCCTCCTGGTCTATCTGATTGCCACTAGCCAAGACCAGGGTTAGGGCTGTTTTCTTTGGTAGCTGTGGTCCCCTTCACACCCATCAAGGTGACAAAGTCGAGTTCCCTGACTGCAGCACCGAGCCTCACTTCAGGCTGTGGTTGGCTCCTGCACTCATTCCAGCAGAGGATAAAGATGGAGAGAGTTTCCTCCCTCACACACCCTGTTGAGAAACTGATCTTAAGCCCCACATCTCAGGAGACCCTGATGAATTTGCTGTGAAAAGCCTCTGGTTCTATTTGTCCACTGTTGCCAAAAAGCTCCCAAAGATTTGGAAAAGGATTAGAGTTAGTGGAAACTTCTCACCAGCCGCTCATCTCATTGGGCTGTGGGTGCAGATGCCCTGTATGTCAGTAGCCACCCCTCCTGCTGGTGGTCCTGGTGGGCCATGGCTCAGACAGACCGTGGCAAAAACGTCACCACCGAGCTGAATGTCAGCAAACAACGTAACCAACAACTTTCCAACTTTGGAGTCAGAGGAACATTTTTGAATCCCACATATTTTTCCCCCTCCTACCTCTGTGGTGTCACTCCTATCTGATTGTCTAGTAAGGACAGGAAGACAGGGCTCAGAGTTCAGACAGGGGAAACTGAAATAAAAAGAAACCAAGAGTAAATGAAAACTTCTGAAATGTTTCCTGGACCATCTTCTGAAAAGTGTTTTTGCCTCTTTGCTCCCTGTTAGTGAAAACGAAGGGCCAGATTACTTAGCATGGCTCTGTGCTAGTTTACACCAGCTGGGACTTGCAGCCTTGGGGTCTTTCACCCTCTTGTTAGCCTGTGGGCAGATTTATGCTGTTGTTTCACTCTGGCGCTGTCACAGCAACCACACTTCTGCTAGTGCTTGGTCGTAAGAGCCACAGCATCTCCACGCAGCCCGTGCCAGGAACCACTGGGTCAGCTGTAAGGTAGAAGAGGCTTCAGGAGCTGGGAAAGTCACCCAGGCCGGAGGGAGTTCTGGAAACATTCTGCCTCATCCTGTGCTCTGTAAAATGTCTCATCCTTTTGCAGGGCAGGATTGATGCCATATGTGCCTCAACGGGAAAGGAAGGACCAGGAGGCAGGGTCCCCATTGGCCCGTGGGTAAACCAACATTATTTAGGTGCTCCTAGAATGTGGTTCCCGAGACACATGGCACCTGTGCCTAATTGGCATTCTGGCCCTGTCCATTTCCTTTATTGATAATTCTGCTGGCTTCATCCACAGTGATCCCTTTCCTCAATAGACTTCAGCCCTTGCCCTTCACTCCAGCAGCTGTTATCTATTCTGAATCCCCTCTGGACTCAATAAACCCCTGTGGAGGCTGTACTCCATATGTCTGTTCAATGTGGTACAAGAAGTGCAATGTGTACACCCTTCCTGGGAACTAGAGTATGCATGGAAAACATACTCCTAACTGATGCCCTCTTGATCTCAGATCCCTGGCAACAGAGCCGGCAGCTAGATACCACGCCCCCAAGCCATGTCCCCCAGGCCTATCATGTGTAGCAGGGTTATAAGTGTGGCGTCCCCTGGCTACAGCACAAAGCAGTATTTGGAACCAACAACTCCTGCACCTCATTCCAGCAGGGATGAAGATGCAGAGGTAGGTATACTTGTGTATAGAGATTGTTCTAGGGGAGTCAGACTTCTCCCAGGAGACCTGGAAAACCGCTGGATCTATGTGTCTGCTGCTGCTGCCTTTGCAAAGAGAGTCGCTATCTGGAGACTCCAGGAGGTGCCTCACTAGATCCCACACAGCCTGGGTGGGGAGGCTACTGGGCAGTCCTCCACAGAAGATAATTAAGATAACTGATAGGCCAGGTGTGAGCTGGCCAATTCACTTGTGTATTAGCATAGTGGAAATGAAGATCTGTACCAGAAAAGTGTTAATTTCAAAGCAACAGATCATTGTGTGTGACGCTTGGAGGACAAAGACCCAAAATACATTCTTCACTCTGTCATAAAAGGAAAAGTCCATGTGAGTAGTGATCCTGTCAGCTTGTTGTCTATGAGAAGGATCTATATATGTACAGGCCGAGGGAAAGATCCTGAATCTCTGGACTGGTTGGAGTCTGACTGGGTGGAATAACTAAACAAAAAGACAGAGATCACCAGAGTTATTTCTGATAGCAGAGAGACTTCTGGGAAACTGGCAGATGGCCACATCTCTGCTACCATTTGAAATGATGTACTGTGAGTCACCTGTGCATATATTGTACCTACCTTATCTTCGCAATAACTCTTGTTTTCTTTATTTACCTAATCAACCTTTAGTTTATTTACTGTTGAATTGGCTACCAGTGTTGTCTTTGGTGCAAGATCTAGGGGACCAGCTGAACCGGGGCAAATAATTGGTCTCTTTGGACTGGGAGCAACCTTAATGTGATGTGATTTTTGGTGTAAGTGATCTTTTATCACAAAGTCCAGTTAGTCTGGGCAAGGCAGACTGGAGACTCTAAGGGGACTGACTGTGTGACACCCCAGTGAGACCCTTACAGGGATCTAGAAGTTCCTATTTGTTACTGGCTTCGTGAAATCTAACTCTAGAAACACCACCAGTTCGGGATGTCAACTCTGTTTCCTGACAGTCTGCCCCTAGATTGGCACTCATGGTCGTCAGACACGCCAGTCAGCGTGTCAGTTATATTACTGTCTCAGGGCAGGAGAGGAGAGGTGATACAGGAGGGAAAGAGAAATGCAAACCCTAAGCCCTGGTCTGCAAACATGCATGGACTTTGTAATCTCTTCTGCCTGCTGGGGAATTTCTGCTCTGTGCCAGCGTGGTATGTGCCTGGTGACATTTCTTTCCTGCACATTAGATCCATTGTGATTTGCATTCGAGGCATTTCACGCTATTTGCTTTCATCTCCTGCCTCTGTAAACCTAGTGGAGTCTGTTTGTGTGGGTGCCGGGGGTGGTGTGTGGAAAGAGAATGAAACTTGGTGATGTTGCTCATTTCGTTTAAGCTTGTGGAGGAAACATGGGTTTCTTAGTCACTTTCAAAAGCTAAAAATTCATCCAGGCATTCTCTCTCTCCTGCAGCGTTCCAACCCAAGCACCTGCCTCAGCTCTCTTTGTCATGGGCTTCTTCAGATTTTTTCGGCAGCGCTGCATCTGGAGAGGTGCAGATCCTCCAAGTATCTGGGCAGCATTGACTTTGGAGGGCTTCCAGGAGAGGGCTGACATTGCCTTTGAAGTGTGAACAGGGCAGGATGATAAGCTAGGGCAGCCAAAGGACCCACTGCCACCCCCAAAGCCTCTTTTAAACAATTTTGCTACCCCAAACTTAAGCAAAACAGACGGTTCCTCAGCTCAATCTGTGCTGCAGTCCCTGGAGGATTTTTCCCCTCTACCTCTCAAGTTCTCAGTGCCGCCCTTCCCGGGGTCTCTGGCAATCCTGCTTCCTTGCAGCTACCTCTCTCTGACTCAGTTTCTCTCCCTTCCCCAGGATCTCATGTGCCCTTTTATAAAGCCTTATCTGGGCCAAATGACACAGCTGGGGCTGGTCCAAGGGCTTTTGGCACCCACCCCACCCCCACATATAAGAGATAAAATATTAATATTTTTAAAATAGAGAAAAAGATTCACTTCTTCTAATTTGGTGCCCCCTAAAGCCTGGTCCCCTAGGCAACCGCCTAGTTCATCTGTGTGGTTGGGCCGGCCTTGGACACAGACGAGGATCACTGGCCCTGCTCCCCCTTAGACACTGTGGCAAGATCTACCCCCGGGAAATGGTTCTAGCCTCACATGGAGCTCATGGAGTTTCGATGATAAGCTGCCATAACCCAGTCGGAGCAGTGTGGGCCTCGCAGGGCTCTGTATGCCATGGACACCTGGGGCCCACGTGGGCCAACGTGGTTTCTTCATATTGTCCTTTCGTGCTGTAAGCTGCAGTGGAAGCAATAACCGTCTTAGGAGCCGGTGTCTCTGGGCTGATCTCTTGGCCCTGTTGAAATCAATGGAGTTGGCATATCTGGAGTCTGGTTTTCACCTCTGGTCTTTTACAGTCAGATCTGAACCTGACAAACAGCATAGATGATGTTTGGGCAATTCTACCATCTTCCAAAGCAGCTCACTGATTATTAAACGCAGTCCAGGAATTCTGGTACTCCCCCAGTCACCCACTGGCCCTCTTCCCCACAATGGGGGAGAAGAAGGGACCCCATCATTTCTGATGAAGAAAAACATTCAGGTGTTTTTGTTGCTTTCTCTGAGTGTTTTATTGAATTGTTCATCAGCCAAGATCTCTGAGCAGAGTTCAGTTACAATGGCAGAGCGAGAGAAGTACAGAAATAACGCTGAACTCCAATACAGAAGAGTAAAGTAGGTTACATAGTTGATAGGAAAGCGCAGCATGCTGGTGCTCTCTTAAAACAACACCTAGAAGCCAAGAAAGGAATTATTCCAGGGGTGTCTTAAACCGGAAAGACAGGTGCATGAGGAAGGAGAGATGTTCTCAGGAGGGTGTTTCTTAACCCACCATCCCTGTGAAGGGACAGGTTTTAGAGTGGTCATCCTTCTGCACCACAGAGTAGCTGCAGGACTCCTTATCAAAGACGAGCTCACATTTCTTTTCGTCGAAGCCAGCAGGTCTACCAGCCCTAACATTGGGAAGGAAGAGAAGCAGTGGTGAGTGATTTCTCAAGTTAACCCTAAAAACTGCTAAATGCGTCAATCACCAGGTAATGGGGCATCTTTCTAGGTGCGGCCTCAGTACCTTTAAACTGGCAAAATACCCTCTGAATAGGGACAGCCCTTGTCTCAGAGAGGTTACAACAGTGGTTCCCAATCTTTTTGGCTTGAGAGCCACAAATATAATTTTTAGAACCCTGAATGGCCACCAGTGTATTTAATTAAAATTGAATTCATCAAATTTGAATCAAATTTGAATTATAATTAATTAATTAAAATCAATTAAATTACATTTACATTGATTTTAATTAAATACACTAGTGGCCCTTCGGGGTTCTCAAAATTATATTTGTGGTCCTCAAGCCAAAATGATTTTTTAAAAATTTGAAAAAAAAAATGAAAAGGTTTTCTCGAAAGGAAAGGAAAGGAAAGGAAAGGGCGGCTGGATGCCCAGGAAAAGGGCCAGCTTGTGGGCAAGCGTGTGGGTCCCACCCAGCAGCACCAGCATGGCCCCCGCCCCGGTCCCCTGCAGCCACGCCACCCGTTGGCCCCCACAGCCGTGGAGCCTTTGACCCCACCCCCTATTCCCTAATCTGGCCCTGGCCAGGACTGGAGGCATCTGAAAACTTCATACTGACTAATATTTTTATCTGCACAACACCCCAGAGTGGTGGGGAAAGTCCTATAGCCTCATCTTTAGAGACATAGGTCGAAATCCTTGAAGGTACGTAGGCGCCTATCAGTCATTACTTCAATGGAAGTTGGGAGCCTTTTTGAGGATCTGAACTCAAGCAACTTTGCCCAGGGGCACGTATGAAGTTTCTGTCCACTGAATGTGGGTCTCCCAAAGTACTACACGAGAGCCCTAACCATTGGACCCTCCTCTGTTCCAAATTGAGGTATTACATCCCTTCAGATCAGCCATTATCCTATGGACATTTTTCATAGGAGCAGTACTAGACTAAATTTCAGTGAACCCCATCCTTCCAGCCTAATCATCCCATATTGTTTCAGCCGGACAAAGTATTCCTCATTACTTCCTGCGTGGTTTTAGACACTGTGCCCATCTTCTACCCCAATGTAAGTGCGGGATTTGCCAGTGTCCTGAGACGTTCTAAAAAAGCCATAGAGCTGTGGGACAAGATGGGGGTCCAGCAAGGCTGTCTCCAACGCCAGTGGGTAGGATGTAAGTTAGGGAGAAGGCAGCCGTGGGGGGCGAATGGGCAGCAGAGCCAACAATCTGAGATAGGAGGAATCAAGTGACTTCTGCCATGTCTATGATGGAGACAAGGAAAAGGGCCCTTGATGGAGCTGCAACTTGGGGAGTTTGTTTATCCACAGCATGGATGGCAAGTGCATCTCTGTGGAAACATTGCTACCAGTTCTATTCAACTTACATGTCACAGCACCCTATTCCCTCCTTGCTGCAGTCACATCTTTCGCAGTCCTTTGTCCAACTGGCACCGACTGTGTATAATTTTCCATCTTGAACACAACCTACCACGCAGAGAATAAAACAAAACAAAATCATGACCCTTCACTTAAACTTCAACATCAGCCTAACCGCTTCTACTTCTCTGTGCATGTTGCGAATAATCTTCAGGCCTTTCCACATAAAGTGCCCTTAATTCCTCTTGTGGCCCACCTGAATCACATTGCAGCCTCGGGTTACTACTTTAAGAGCATGAGCTGGTTTTCTCCATTTTCTCCACTTCTGGGACAAATCTTTCATGACAATGAGCATAAAAAGTAGTGAGGGTCATGCCCTGCTATTGTGGTGTATGCAAAACCACCATCAATTCCAAGGGGGATTTCACATGCAGAATGATGGCGGAGTCTCTCCGTCTCTTCCAAAGTCACCAGTAAACATCTGGCAGCCCACAGCTTTGGAAGGAGCATTCTGCGGACTGGAGTCTTTGACTCTTTGGAGATAGACTCCAGCTGGAATGAATGCCATCACCATGGAGTGGCAGAACATACACAAGCCACTTGCTTGAGCCCAATCCATTGGAGGTCTGCCATTTGTGATGCTTTCTGTGTATTCCTCTTGCTTCCCCATGCCTCCCATACTAAATATATAATCATGTGGGCCTCCTACATTCTTTTCCTGATCCATCTTTCCTTGCTACTCTCTATGGGAATCAGCTAATATAGGACCAATCCAGAGGGAATTGTTATGGTTCTTACTTCCAGGGGATATATTTGGTTCAAAATAACAGGCTGCATCACATAGTGTCACCGAGATGCCGAAGGCAAGAAGGACACCCAGGAAGCACTTCTGTAAGAGAGAAAGAAGTCCCATGGCAAGAATTAGACGACTTTTCCATGGTTACCAGCTAAAGCTGGTTCATGTGTACCAAAACCAACAGGAAAAATCTTGGTACACAACAAAATTCAGAAAGGAAATAATTCCAAAGAGGATATGCAAATAATATTGATGTGTAACCCAGGACTCAGAACATTTCATTTGACCTGAAAAAAAAAACATTCTCACCTTTCAGTTCCATCAAAAACAAATTATTTCTTCCCCCCCCCCATGTCACTACCCCAAACAGATTGGATGGTCTTGTGGTCCCTTCTGGTCCTCAACTGTATCTCTCAGGGTGAGAGGTAAGCTCTGTCATTGATAGAAATCTTGGGGTGAGAGAATTGAGTAGGAAAAATGGTGACTTTTCAACTGGGGGAGAGCAGATGTGATAAATGCAGCAAAAAGAAGCTGGCTTACATTCATTGCAGCGTAATGCCTATTGGAAAGAACAAACCAACACACATCTGTACCACTGTGATGGAAAACACACCTGTATTCATAGAACTGTTATAGTCTATCTACAAAGTATGCCTTGTAAGATGTTTTCAAATCTCAATGTACTAGGCAGTGTTGTCCGAAGTGTGGAACACTGTATATGAAGTTATAAGATTCGGATGTTATTAACACATATTCCAGACCCCACCTCCTGGTGGACTCATAGCAAGTTCTACCAGATATCTAATACTGGAAATCTTTGGTTCTCCTTGCATACCCTAGCAGGTAAGATCCTCTGGGGTCTGATTTTTTTTTCCAAGTTGCTGAGTACCTGCAGCTTCTCTTTATGTCATTTAGAGCTACATGTTCCCAACTCTTCAGTAAAGTAGGCCCCTAAGATCTACTTCAAAATTGGTAGCAATATTCAGTCACCTTTCAAAATATGAGTCACAAGAACTTACCATTCTGGAGAAACACTTGGCCACGAAGGAGTGGACAGCCCAGGGAAAGTTTAGGTATGCAGCGTATTTATAGGAACTAATATAGGGTGTGAAGATAAATAACCTGCAGTGCCAATCCTTGAGCAAACAAAATGAGTGCAAACAGCACTGAATTAGGTTTTTGCAGAATGAGTTGATAATGATAATGATATTTGAGAAACTGCAGAACTCGAACTTATATGCAGATTTGACTCAGTTGTCTTGGAGTTAAACAGGGACTATGGATTTTTCTCTCATTACAACAGGTGGTTTGACCTCACCTTCCTCTATGTGCCGTTCCCCAGTGTTTGAATCCTAACACCTATTTTGATTTGCTGTTACAGCCTGAGCTGATCCTATGTCATACCCTCCCCTGCATTTAATTTCCTCTCATTCTGTAAATTTCCCATCTTCAAAGCGTCTGACAAAGTGGGATTTTTTCCCATGAAAGCTCATGTGATAAATAAATCTGTTAGTCTTTAAAAGTGCCCCAGGACTCCATTCTTTTTCTACAATAGACTAACACGGCTCCCCTTTGGAACTTGATAATGGTGGACATTGTTAAAGTGTTTAGCTATTTACCAGCAGGAAGTTTCAGTTCTGAAAGGCAGAGGCGAGACAGGAGGCAGTTATGTGGGATTTTGCAGACAAGGGTTATCAGGCAAGTGCAGGTACTGAATCACATTGGACTTTATTGCCAACGCGTCCCTGGCCTCAAAAGTTTTATAACGAACTAACATTTCAGCCCAAGCGGCAACTGTTGCATGCAAGAATCCAGCCATATGGCAACTGCACAAGCTAAGCCAAATGGTTAGCCCTAGGATAAAGCCTCTGGGGAGATATTGAGAGGCAGGAAGGATTACCCCTTCCACGGGCATTACCCCAAATTTCCCTCTTCCTGGCGCCTGCGGTACAGGTTCACAAGTCTGGCTTTCTTCTGCTCCATGAGCCACAGAGCCTAGCATGCAGCAAACAGACTTGCCTCTGGCTTGGGCCCAGGGATGGCATTTCCATCTGCGGGCCAGGATCAGTAAGAGGGACAGCCGCTGCTGTTAATGGCAGTGGGTTTGTTTGCAAGGGCCTCACACTACAAAAGCTCAATGTCCTTTTCAGCGCGTCTCCAGCTGCTCCTCTTGCAGCAGAGACAGCCATTGCTCCATGTAGATAAGGCGCCAACGTCCACGCCCAAACACCCCTGACACCTGTGAGGCGACCATCACCCATGGCCATGTAACAGACCCCAATGGGGACACGGAACCCGCTCTCAGGAGCAAAACTCCAGCTAGCTGCAGGGCAGGCAGTGAGGCCTATGGGATCGGGCCCTGGTTGGGAGTCAGGAGATCTGGGTACTATTCCTGCCTTGGCCACTAGCCTGCGGGGGGAGGTTGGGAAATTGTGGAACTTTTTAGGTCTCCATTCACCTTCCCGGCCTGTGTCTGTATAGAGTGTCAGCTCTTCGAGGCAGGGCCTGCCTCTTGCTACGTCTTTGCACAGAGCCTGGCCCGGCTCAGCTGTGACCATAAAAGATAATGCTATTTGATTTCTGGGTGTGACGTCTGCCTGAGCAGGAGCACTGCCATGTCAGTGTTCATGCAGACTGAGGGTTTGTGTCTTGGTTGTGTTTATCTGTCAGAGAGATGGGGTTCTTTGCCAGGGGTAAGGGAGAGCAGAGGGGGACAAGTTCCCTGAAAATGCGGCCTGAGGGGCAGTAAGGGGAGCTACTGAGCAGGTCTATGACCAGGGTGGGTGATATGGTGGCCACCCAGGGCGCAAAGCCCTAGGGATGGAGAAATGAGGCAGTGTGGGGAAAGGGGACACACAGGGTCACATGCCCCCACAGATTTCTGCCTTCTGTTTAACACAGAGGTTCTCCAACTGTGGCATGACCCAGCCCTGTGGATCCCATTTTTGTCTCCACCTCCCTTACACCACGTGTCCATGTTTATGCAGAAGTGGAGCCCCCCCACTATTCCCATAGCCAGAGCATTATCACCCAACCACCCTGTTTCTGCTGGCCATGGGGGAGAGGCTGTGGGAATCAGAAGGGCAGGTTAAGGCATGGGAAGGTTGGCCGGGAAGAGCAATGAGCAGAGCCAGGGGTGTGGTGCAGTGACAGGAGAGGGCTGGGATGAACTGGAGATCGATAGCCAGTGACAATGGAGCCACTTTGCAAAACAAAAGCAATAAACCCATGTGTCAATGAGCATTCAAAGACCGGTCTACTGACTGGGGCTCACCAGAGGCCAGCTGTAGGGTAAAAATAGCAGTGCAGACATTCAGGAACAAAGGCTATGTCTACAACTGTTAATTTAGGTCGACTTAGCTAACTATATAACTATAGAAAAAAATTATAAAAGCCCCTGCCTGTGCATTGGCATTTTCTGGGCATATAACGGGTGAGAGCAGTGGTTCTAAACAAGAATGCAAAATTAAGCTTTTCTAGGTTGCATGAGCCTATGTTAAGAGAAATGGAGCAAACCAAAACCCGCACAATACAATAGAACCAGGAACCTGCATCAAATTCAGCAATAATGAAAATCCTCAAGCCTGACCCGATGGCACTTATGGAAGTAGAACATCAAACTTCAGTGGAAGCTATGAGCACAGAGCAAGATCAGGCTCAATGTTTAAAAAACGTAGTGTTGCATCCAGCCCAAGATGCAAGGGAGCCCCGTGGTCCCTTCTCCTTCTCCGGGACCATGCTCCAGTGGGTAGGGAAACCCCAGGGATCTCCTATCTGCTGGAGTGCAGTCCTGGAGAAGGGACTGCGGGGCTCCCTTCTCTCCAGGACCCCATTGTCCCAGCCAGAAGGGAGCCCGTGCTCCTTTCTCCCCGGAACCGCTCAAGGGAGCCGGGAAAGCCAGCGGCAGCTTGCCAGTCTCTGTGAGAACCATCCCCGCGGAGGGCTGGCTCACCCTGGGACCTAGCTGGAGGATCAGAGGCTCCAAAGGAGCCTCCACTCCCCCTTGACCTAACCAGTCGAATTAGAGAGTCTAGTGTGGACTCTCTAGGTAGACTTCATAAGTTCATCTTTAAGTCGACCTAAGTTTCTAGGTGTAGACATAGCCATTGGTAAGTGTGGTACCCTTCACACCAACCAGGTTATAATGTGAGTTCCCTGACTACAGCACGCTGGTGTTGCCTTCTGCACTCATTCCAGCAGAGGATGAAGATGGAGAGGGTTTCCTCCCTCACCCATTCTGTTCAGATCATCAGATTACTTCCTGACCCCCTCATGTCCCAGGAGACCCTGAAGAATTTGCTGTGGAAAGACCCTGGTTCTATTTGTCTGTTGTTGTCCTCAGCAAAGCTCTCAAAGATATGAGGGGGAGAGAAGTTATCTGGTATCTGCTGGTGATTGGAGAAGATGGCTCACTGCATCCCATAGGCTCCCAGTCTCCCTTCTAAGAAGATACCAAAGGTAACATTAGGCATGAGTGAGGGCAGTATGGGAGAGTGGGCACATGTGGAGACAAGGGGAAGGGATGGGAAGACAAGTTCAAGCCTTCTCTGAAAGCATTTATGGACCTTTTGATTTTTTTTTTCTGCTGGTTGTGGAATTTCTGCTCCATGCCCAGTTGGGGGATATGCCTTGAGACAACTCCCTCCTGAACAGTGTGGAAGCCTTGGGCAGATCGTGATTTGCATTAATGGCATTTCACCAGATTTGTTTTCAACCTCCACAGCTACAAGCCTTATAAAATCTCTTTGTGTGAGTATCAGGCGCAAAAGAGGGTGAAACTTAGTGAAATTGCTAGCTTGATACATGGTTGTGGAGGAAGAATGGGCTCTTTCGTCACTTTCTAAATACAAAAACCTAACCACACACTATCTGCCTATCTCTGTATGTTCCAGGCCAAGCATCAGACCTGGTTGTCTTCACTTTGGGATTTGGAGAAGCTCTGTGCATCCAGAATATCTTTTCCCACTCCCCTACCTCTGTGATGTGACTTGTCTCTGTGTGCCCAAACTCTGAATTCAGGCAGCAAAAACTGAGGTCAGAGAAACTGTAGATAAATGAAAACTTGTAAAATGCTTCATGGAGCTTTATTGGAAATGAGTTTCCATTTCCTTGAAACTTCTAGTGAAAATGAAGGGCCAGATTCTCAACATGGTGCTGTGCTAGTTTACACCAGCTGGGAATGTGAATTCCAGCCTTAGGATATTTCACCCACTTGTTATTCCTTGGGCAGAGTTGGGCTATTGTTTGACAGTTGCCATTTCACAGTGTTGTGCTGTTGTGTATTTGTGTGTCTCACCTAATTGTAAGCTTGCTGTAGCAACCCAGGTCATTTGTTGCCATAGCAATAGAGTTAGACTATTAGCCAGTTTGGACTGGTTCTTAGGCTATGTCTACACTTGAAAAGTTGTCGACTTAATAAATTGGCTACACTGTAAGTCGACCTTGTTAAATCGACTTAACAGCAGCGATATCCATTATACTGGCTTTAAGGCGACTTAATAAAGTCGACTTAGCGCTAATCCCGATCTACGCTGGTCTTAAGTCGACTCAAGGAGTCGATTTAAGGCTTAAGTCGACCTAAAGAGTTGGTCTTACGTCGACTTAAGTCAAGTTAAGGAAATGCTTAAGTCGACTTAATAAAAACCCAGTGTGGACGCGGCTTTGTTTAGGTCGACTTAAGTGTCCTTAAGTCTTGGCAGTATAGACGCACCCTTAGAGTTTCCTAATAAAGCCATATAAACATGGACCCCTCTCTCTTTCTGTGCGTTCCTGATATATTCCCGGGTACAACAACTCAACCTAACGTGTGCATCTGCCAAATAGTTGGCCAAAGGAACCACAGTGTCTCCATGCAGCCTGTTTGAGGTACTGGGTTACGTTCTGAGGGTAGGGGATTTTGCAGTCTGGGCAGGCAAGCCACGACTGAGTGAGTTTGGAGAACAGCCCATCTCATTCTTTGCTCTATGACGTCTTTGATGGTCTGTTTGCCCTGTTAATTGTTTCTTTCCTCTTCCTTGTTCCCTTTCCTCAGTAAACTTTGCCCTTTGCAGTGCACAGTGGGAGCTGTTATATGGCTGGCCAAATTCATTGATTCTGTAGGGAGGGATGGAAATTTTACTACATGTCATTTGTATGGTGGCCCCAACTCTGTACACATTTCCCAGGAACTGGAGAGTGTGCAAAACACACAGTCTTAACTGATTCCTGATCCATGATAACAGAGCCAGAGTACAGGTACTGATAAACCCAGCAGAGTGATATGATGGGATTCCTTGGCAGCCACACAAAAAGCCTTATTTGGTGCCGTCAGCTGCCACAGCTCATTCCAGCAGAGAGAAGGTGCAGAAAGAGTCTTTTTTCACAGCGATTGCTCAGTGCAACAACACTAAATCTACTCCTCTTTCTGTTTTTATTTTAACTGCATCGCAACAGAGTGAGAGGCAAACTCCTACTGACTAAACAGGAAGGAAAGGAGGTGTGGGGCACAGCTCCATTCCATGGTACTCTGGATGACCTGGTTAACCCCAATTTCCTGCAGTTCCCTTTCTCACACACTCTGTTTGGGGTAGGACAGTCACATTACTCAAAGCCCACGGGCACACGCACACAGAGGCGGCTTTTGGGGTAGGCGAAGCAGGCGCACGAGTAGGGCCCAAAGCAGTAAGGGGCCCCATCGCCTGCTTTGCCTACCCCCAAATCTGCATCTGCCTTGGTCAGCAGCAGGAGGAGGAGCTGGCCCCTGGGGCTGGGGCCAGCAGCAGGGAACTGGGGCCGGAGGAGGGGGAGCCAGGGTAGGGGGAAGTTGGGGCTGTGGGGGGGCAGGGCCAGGGGGGCTGGTGGCAGGGAACCAGGGCCACAGAGGGGGGGCCCTGTGGGTCTCTGGAGGCCCCGCAATGGGCCTTTGCCTTGGGCCCCCAATAGCCAAAGGCCGTCTCTGCACGCACACAAGACCCGCATGGATTTGCATGTGTCTGCTGCTCTCTGCAAGTCTCTGGGTGTGGACACTGTCCCCTGGCATCTCCTGACAATCCCAGGGAAGGGACCAGTGGATCCCAGACAAAGGAGGGGGTAGGTGAGGCTATGCTCCAACTTCTCAGAAGAAAATTAAGGCAATGTAGGAGGAACCCGGGAAGCCAGTACAGGTGAGGGGGCAGACGTGGTCAGATCAGGCCAAACTACGTCAGCCCTGTTCTGTAAACATTTGTGGACACTCAGATCTTTTCCGCCTGTTCTATTTGTTGATGCCCCTGGCTGTGTCTGGGGTTGCACACTGGGTAACTCGGGGGGGTGGAAGGCCACAGTGTCGATGAATCCCCTTCGCTCCAGACTCAGACACAGCTGGGACACAACAACCCCAACAACAACCCCATATAAGGCTGTTCCCCGGTTGCAGGAACTGATAGCCTGTTCCCAATAACAGTACCAGTATTAGCCGGTCTCAGCTTGCAGCAACTCACACAGAAACCCTGAAAAGAGGAAGGCGGGGAATTGCCACCTACACCAAGGCCAAGGCTCCCAGTAAACAACCCACATATATAAGGGTCACCGCAACTGGGGGGGGGGGGGGCAGGATTTTTGACGT
>ML685755.1:57232741-57253609 GCA_007922175.1 Pelusios castaneus
GGTTTTAGCTTGCAGCAACCCACATAGAAACCCTGAAAAGAGGAAGGCAGGGAAGCGCCACATACACCAAAGGCCAAAGCTCCCCATAAACAACCCACATATATAAGGGACACTGCAACTGGGAGGGGGTGCGCATGATTTGAGACGTGCCCGTCTCCGTGTGCCTGCTTGAGATCTCAAATAAACTTTAGAGTGCTTCTCCGCCCTGGTGTGGTTATTGGTGCTGCGCACTCCGGGCAACGAACCCACTGTTGCTAGCCCCTGCCTGTCTTCAGGCGTCCACCTGCAACATCTGGATTGTGGAAGTCAGCGTGCACATTGTGATCAGCATTGCAGGCATTTCCCAGAACTTGTTTCCATCTCCCCAGCTACAAGCTCCATGGAATCGCTGTGTGAGACGAGTGTCATAGGCTGACCAGATAGCAAGTGTGGAAAATTGGGATAGGAGTGGGGGCAGGAAGGGCGTAATATGCACCTATATAAGAAAAAGCCCAGAATAGGAAATATAAATTTCCTATAAAATCAGGACATCTGGTCACCCTAGAGTGTCAGATGTGTGGGCTGAAGCTAGGTGACGTTGCTAGTTAGTTTATGCTTGTGGAGGAAGAATGAGTTTGTTGGTTACTCTGAAATGACGAAACAAATCCAATGGTCGCAAAGCCTCCCAGACCAAGCCTCTGCCCCAGGCCCCAACAATTTTCATAGCAGGTTCCTTTAGATTTTCAAAGCCCAAGTTGTGAAGAGGTGTGAAACTTACAAGCAGCTGAGCAGGCATTTCTTTGGAGCGCTGCAAGGAGCCACTTGACCTGACCAAATTCCCAAAATAGAAGCAAGTCTCCTTACATCCAGGAGCCCAGCTGGCATGTGGGAGACCAGGTTCAAATCCCCATATTGATGCAGGGCTGTGAACTCAGTTCTTTCATAACCCAAGTACATTTCCTCACCACCTGGCTGTTGTATATTCTAGGGTGGGGCTTTCTCAGTCCCTCCTCTTGCAGGTGCTTGGCTTTGTAGAAATAAATAATCATTGATGCAGGAACTGGAATGTAGATATCCCCTGCACCCAGGTGACTGCCCAACGCCCCAGCCTAGAGGCACTCCCATGCTCTTTCTAGCCAAGGAAAGTCAAAGTATTTAACCAAAAGTGGAACAGCTTCAGCAGGAGAAATCCAGAGCATCTGCCCTGACTACAGCCTGGGGGCCAGGGCGTTTATTCAGGGGTGGGAGACCTGGGGTCACATCCCTGCCCCAGAGGGGGGATTTGAACCCAGGCTTCCCCTGTCCAGCTGGCTGCCCTTGCTGCCGGAATAGTGGTATTAAATGAGGCACCTCCTACCCTTCCTCAGTGTTTTGCATGTAGCCCTGTGTTTCTAAATTCTCTTTGCTTTTGTTTTCACACCCAATGTGGAAAGGAAACACTGCAGGGGACTGGGGCAGGGGATGGGGGTTGAGCAAATATTTTGTTTGACCTGAAGTAAAAAAGAATCTGACTTTTTGGGTCACTGAAAAATTGGGAAAATTTCAGTTTCAGGGCAGACCCCAAATGATTCCGCCCCAAACTTCCAGAAAACTGAAAATCCATTACTCCCAAAGCTCTGACGTGGTTCTTGCAGGTGAAAGAAAAGAGTAGGAAAGAGACAAAGGTTCCTGCTGCTGCATCACAGGTCCCAGGGAGTTCATGAGATGGGATCTTGCACAGATCTCCCTGTCACAAATGGCTAACATTGCAACCCAATGAGCAGAGATTCCAGGCAGGAAGGCAGTCCTAGCAATCCCTTTCCACGCAGCACAGAAAGGTTAGCCCTAGGGGAGAAAGCTTGAGTTAAAGAAGGGATGACCTCAAGAATGGGAATCTCCTTTGATGCCTGCCTCTTCCCCCAACAGCCTTTCCCTTGCTGCTCTAGAATATATCTTATTCCAATCAGTGCATTAATAGCTGATGTACGCGCATTGAGTTACCAGTGAAGAGATGATGTTCAGCCAATGAACTGAGGTTGCTCAGATGCAAAGTCTAGCACCATTTGGAGGATGCAGTTAGTTACATTCACAACCAGCTGGGTGCTCCTTAAACCAAAGGGCTGTTCATGCTGCTGCTACTTGACCCTGGTCTATATCCTGCCATGGATTTCAGCGGCAGTCAATGGGAGATACACAAGCCATATACAGTATCTTGCAGATCTCCTGTTGACTTCTTAATGCCATGGCTTCCCCACTGTGCTGAGTGGATGGGAAATTCCCTCCCTTTGATTCAGCACTACGCTACTTGCTGGGGTGGTCTTAATAGATCAACCTCCAGCTACTTCTAGGTTTGACTGAGCATGTCTTTACTGGTGCTCAATCGAACTACACCATCAGCGTAGCCATGCCCTTGGACAACTTGTTAGTTTGGTTTCTCACTAGTGAATGACAGTTTAGTTTCCAAAAATCACGGGCCAAGAGGAAGCCTGGTATCTGGCATATACAAATAAAGTATAAGGCTGGGTCTGAGCACATGCAGATCAGTTGGGTGGAGTTATGTGTGGTCAGTTGGGTGGAACTGTGTTGGAGAAGCATGGCCACACTGGAAACTGAGGCCTGGTCTACACTGATGCCGGCAATCGATGGGAGATGCACATGTTACATACTGTCAATCTCCCACTGATGTATTTACCCTACCATGGCAACTCCACTGTGCCATGTCGAAGGGAGATGCCCTCCAATCAATGCAAGCTTGGTCTACACTGACGCCATGTGGTCAACAGGAGATACACCATCTGTGTACCATCAACACAGCACAGTGGAGATACCATGGTACAGCAACAGCAGTGTTGGTGGGAGATACGCAAGCTACAGTCTTGATATTAGCCAGGAGAGAGGGCACAGCGATGGTTCAGAAAATACAGACTGGTTCTTCATTTATTTTTCCTGAACTGATTCACCCATCCCAGTTAGAAAAACTGCAGCAATCGGTGAGCTTTCCTCAAAGGAAGGAGAAGGGACCCATTGTTACATTCTCTTATTAAGAAAACACGCAGGGACTTCTGATGCTTTCTCTGAGATTATTTTATTCAGCTGATCATCAGTTATGTCAGTGCAAGGAATAACAGAAACAATATAAAATCAACAGAGTCCTGTGGCCCTTTTAAAGACTAACAGATTTATTTATCACATGAGCTTTCATAGGAGAAAATCCCACTTCATCAGACGCTTTGAAGATAGATAGATAGATAGATAGATAGATAGATAGATAGATAGATAGATAGATAGATAGATAGATAGATAGAGATATAAAATCATGCACAGTGTAGTCTTACATGCTGAACTGCTAATCAGTAAGAAGGGAAAAGTGGCAGTGATTAAAAGCCTATCATAAATCTCTCAAGAACAGAGTTATTCCATGGTTGAGCATCCATAGATGAGAAAGGAATAGCATTAAGCAGAGAAATTCTATGGGGGTTTGTAATTAACCCGACCAACCAAGGACCTCGCAGTCTTTGGAGGGGTTGCCTTTCTCCACCACAGTATAGCTGCAAGTGCGTGCGTTGAAAATGCTTTCACATTTCTCTTTGTCGTATCCAGAAGGCGTATGAAAGCTGCCATTGGGAAAGAAAAAAACAAATATCAGGCTGGGAGAGTGGGAAACAGACAATATCCAGTGATGACAGTATCTGCATTTCCAGCAGAAAGAGACTTGGCTGAGTGAGTAGAGCTGGCTGAGCTATTTATAGCTTATAGTTTGATTAACTTCACCCCTTTTACTGCTCATGAACAAAGTCTGACTTTTACAGATTATTTCATTCTTTGTCATTTGATATGCCATCTGCTTATCAATGGGTTATCCTCAAAATGTGGTTGTCCTGTTTGTTTGTTTTTCAGTTTTCATTATCCCCATTATCTAATTAGTCACTTTAGTCACATGGTATAATCCTCTGATAGGATGTGTATCCTGGTAGAGGAAAAGAAAACTTCAGTCAAGCTACTGCCTCTGTTTTGGAGAGAAAGGAAGGGCAGTCTGGGGAGTTAGGTGAACTAAGCCCAGAAGTGTTAGGGAATTTTTAAGTTACTGTGTCTTTCCAGACTTATTGAGCCAAGCCTGAGATATCACTGCTTGAAAAATGGAAATCGAACTCCAGAAATCTTGGCTCCTCTCCTCAATCTAGAGGCCATGATTTTTTAACATGAGCTAAATTTGCAAAGGAAGTGTCCCCATTCCTGGCGATATCTCAGGAAGCCAATTAGTATGCTGCCTGCTTTCTCATGGTGAACAGCGTGGAGCATGTAAGCAACATGGTTCAAGACTTCTTAAGCCATTTATCCTCATCATGCTTCCGTGAGGTAGAGCCATGCCGTTATCTCCATTTTTACTGACAGGAGATGGAGGCAGAGGGAAACTAAGGCTATGTCTACACTTACCAAAGTTAGTTTGAATTAGTCAGTTGCATGAAGCTCAATGTGCCGGTTAGTTCGAACTAAGCAATTAGTTTGAACTAACATGGTCACATTGACTTAATTCAAACTAACTAGTTCGAATTAAGGGTTAGTTCGAAGTAAAACTAGATTTTACTAATTCGAAGTAACTTTTCCTTAATTCGACTTAAGGAACTGCTTAAGGCGAATTAAGGAAACTCAAGTGTAGACACAGAGTAAATTAAGTCGACTTAATTTACAAGTGTGGACGCACCCTAAGTGACGTACCCAAGATCACACATGAAATATGTAGAGTAGTGAATAGAACTCCAGTCTCCATTTCCCAGCTAAAACCCTAACCACTGGACTATCCTTCCTTTCTGATCTCAAAAATCCTGTGCCATTTTTCATCAAGTTAGGGGTATTAATCACGGTGACCAGATCCAGTTTCATGTAACTACCTTTCTCCATACAATTACAGCTTGATAAAGTATTCCCCATAACTTCTGGACTGGTGTTAGACAGCTGAGACCACAGTCTGTCCCAGTATATATCCACACGTTCTAGAACACTTGAAGGTTCTCTAACTAATGTGGAAAGCGACTGTATTTAGGTTTGTGTCATATACAGAACCATGTTCAGCATCAGCACTAAACAAAAGATTTGCCAGGGTCACAAGCAGAAAGAAAGCCAAACAACCAAGCAAATGGGCGTTTGCCCAGCAAGGATACCTCTAATACCAATGGGTAGGATGTGAGCTAAGGCAAATACAACTATTGATCCTGTGGGCAGAAAAGATCTCTTGGTGGACCTGTGTCTTTGGGAGTTTGTTTATTCAAATTTGACTGGAGAGAGCATCGAGTGCTTTTCTTGCTGGAAATATGCTACAGGTTCTGTTGAACTTACATGGAGCAACAACGTATTCCATTCTGGCCACAGTGACATCGATGGCAATTTGCAGTCCAGGAGGAACCAAACTGATGTTGCTTTCCATCTTGAATACAACCTACAACAGAACAAAACCCCAAACCCTTCACTTAAACTTCAATAGATAACTAGCAACTGAAATATCTCTGTGCATCTTGTGAATGAGCCTCTGTTAGTAGAGGGCAGTTGAAATGTAGTTGATGCCACTCTTTGGCTATGTCTACACTAAGAAAAGTTAGGTCGACTTTGTTAAGTTGACTTTATAAGGTCGACTTTAAGTCGACTTAAAATCAACCTTATTAAATCAACTTAACAAAGTGCTGTCCATGGGCGTGGACTAATTCCACTTTAAGTCGACCTAACTGCTTTTAGGTCGACTTAACAAAGTGGATTTAAACGTCCACACTGGGCTTACATCTATCTAAAGAGGGGTTAGGTCGACCTAAGTAGCCTTAAGTCGACCTACCCCTCGGTTCTTAGTAAATCGACTTAAGCATTCATTAAATCGACTTAAGGAATTTCTTAAGTTGACTTAATGAAAGCCTGGTGTGGATGCAGCTTAATTTAAGTCGACTTAATTTGACAGTGTGGACATAGCCTTTGTGTTCACCTGAATTACATTTCAGCCTTGTTTCTTGTTTTGACAGCACAAGCTTGTTCTCTCTTCATTTTCTGCACCTGTGGGACAAACCTTTTGTGACAATGAGCAGTATATAGCTGGGCTGTATCCTGCCAGAATAATGGGTTTAAAATGCAATTGACTTCAATGGCTTGAAAAAATGATGGCAACCACACTCCATCATCTCCAAGCCTACTAGAAAATCTCTGCTGACCCACAGATGTGAGATCATTGTATTGGGGCTGCTGCTCTGTTAGCCATTTACATTGAGAAAGTCCTTTCTTCCCTATTTAATGTTTGGATTCATGTAATTCTTTGATCCCTTGGAAGGTGATGCAGATAGAATAGATGCTGTCGCCATGGAGCCACAGAACATACACAAGCTACTGGCTTGAGTCAAATCCATTGGAGGTCTGCCATATGTGATGCTTTTCTGTCTATTCCTCTTGCTCACTGCCTCCCACTCTGAATATATAATCGTGTGGGTCTCCTACATTTCCCTCTTGCTCCCTCTTTCCTGGCTATTTTCAATGGCAGTCAGCTAATATAGACCAATCCAAAGAGTGTTTTTGTGGTTCTTACCATCAAGAGATTCCAATGGGTCATTTAGTTGAAAAAAACAGTACGCATCGCATAGCGTCACCACAATGACGAAGGCAAAAAGGATACCCAGAAAGCACTTCTGTAAGAGAGAGAAGTCCCATGGCAAGAATTAGGTGATTTTTCAATAGCTGCGAGCTAAAACCATAGTCCCATATACAAAGATGGTAGAAATCTCGGTTTGCATAAAAACAAAAATCAAAACAATCATTCCAAAGAGCAGCACACATTTTTCTTAGACTACATGACTGATTTCTGATTTAGGGAAACCAAAATAAGAAAAGAAAGACCCAGTATAAACCACAGTAAGGAAGTGCATAGCATGCTACTGTACTATGAATAGACTCCCAGCTGTGATCCCTACCCCTCCGCAGATATGCAGCAAGACTCAGGATATTTAAAGGTTTGCTATGCAGAAAACTGAATCATAACATTTCCCCTTCATTTACAAATGTACATACACCATGGAAACTGCCACTTATTCTGCTAAGCCTGAACTCATCAAGAGATTGTCAAATTCTGCCTATAACTAGCATGGAGTTGTGTAAGCCAGAGGAGAATTTGGCCTCTGTTTTCTAACGATCTTTTGAGGGATGCCCCGTTGGTCAGATTTTGCAACCTCCTCATGAAGATAACAGAGTGCTGGAGAGGACACCTCATGGTGTATTGGAAGATGAATAAAGGGAATATATAAATTATACAATGTTTGTATTTTCCATCTGGAACTTCTGATTCTGGTTCTAAACAGCTCCAGAATCAGAAAGGCATTTACAGAAGGGCTGACTTTTCCTAACATTAAAATACCAACAGGCAAAAGAGCCAAAGAATTATGTGTACAGCTCCTAGCAAACACTTAAATAATATTCATTGTTTTCATAAAATGATGGCCATGCTCTTAATCTCTTTATAAACTCTTGCAGATATTCAGTAACATATAGGCAAATCAATTACATCTCTCGTTCGGCATTTCTCTCTAATACACCCAAATAGCAATTTCAAAACAAATAACTTTCTCAGGCACCATCAACTTTTAAAATCTAAAACTGACTTACCATTGTGAAACTTGTTGCTCACTGTTTGTGGGAAGTTTTCTGCAGTGAATTTCATACACTACATGAAAACAAGTAATGCTTTGTTTGTGCAACGCCTAGTATTGAGCAATTTGAATGCAACCAATAATTTGACCAGAAGGACCCATGCTAAAAGTGCTGCAGAAGTTGTGAAATTTGCTCAGTTGGCAATAGGAAGTTTTGGCTCGGTGAGGCACAAAATGAAGTGAAAGGGCTGTACTGGACCTCTCTGCTCAGTGTTTCATACTCACAGTCATAACAAAAGCCTTCTCTTATGATATGCAAGCAGTGACAAGTCTTCAAGACAAGCTTGCAAAAGAGAGAAGAAAGATACGGTGTAGTGCTAAAAAGACTGGCAGCATTCCGCGGTTCATACCTCTGCGTTGTCTGAAAAAGATGTCACAGGAGCATCATTGCGAGGCATCTTCTGTTTCAAAATATTGCCACCGAATTAAGGGGTAGATTAAAGCATGGCTCTGGGAGTGAGCCATTGTGAGGTCTATTGCCAGCTCTTTAACTCAGTGGTTCTCAACCACTGTGTCGAGACACAAAGGTGTGTCGTGAAGAGGTGTGTCATGGAAAAATGGCAGCTCAGCTTGGAGCCAGTTTGGGACACCTGCTGCTTGCTGCTCTCTGCTGCCCTCAACAGCCCGCTCCTGCTGCACAACCCAGGCAACAGCCAGGGCCAGATCAATAAAGGGACTTAGGGGCTGCAACCCAGAAAATCTGGGCTGGGGGGGGGCACCACCTGCCCCACAAAAATAAACCTGGCCCCATTGAGCCAGACCACCAGGGCACCAGCCTGCACTGGCTTGATTCAGTCCCCACCCTGGTCCCAGAGTGCTGCATCCTCCAGAGCGCCACAGCCTCCCAAGTGCCCCTAGCCCAAGCGCCACCACCACCGGCAGATTGTCGTGTGTCACGCAGGGAACATCCTCTGTCAGGTGTGTCGCGATGGAAAAACGGTTGAGAACCACTGCTTTAACTGATCCATGTTGGTGCTCCGATATTACAGTGATAAGTGCTATAGATTATTAGCCCTAGTGGATATTGAAGGCAAAAAGCCCTCAGATTTAGGAGCATGCAGGAAAGATCTTAACCTTCAGGTTTCAATCAGCGCTTGAACACTCGATAAGGGTATGTCTACACTGGCAATTTAGGTCGACTTAAATAGCCTTAAATTGACCTAAATTACTCCCCGTCCACACTGGACTTTCATTAAGTCGACTTAAGAAATTCCTTAAGTCGACTTAATGAAAGCTTAGGTCGACTTAGTAAGAACCGCCGGTTAAGTCGATCTAACCCTTAAGTCGACTCCTTAGTTCGACTTAAGCACAGTGTGGACATGGATTAACCCTTAGGTCGACTTACTAAGTCCCTCTTCAGGGTAACCATGTTGTTAAGTCGACTTAATAAGGTCGACTTTAAGTCGACAAGTCAACTTAACAAAGTCGACCTAACTTTTTCTAGTGTAGACATAGCCTAAGTGTCTTGTCCAAATTCTCTATCTTTCTGCAAACTACCTGGAAACCCAGCAGAGGCAGTTTTTCCACACTGACTAACTTCAGTTCTGGAAAACAAACAAGGAGTCCTGTGGCACTTTTAAAGACCAACAAATTTATTTATCGCATGAGCTTTTGTGAGAGAAAATCCCATTTCGTCAGACACTTGGGATTTCTCCCATGAAAGCTCCTGTGATAAATAAATGTGTAAGTCTTTAAAAGTGCCACAAGACTCCTTGTTTGTTTTCCAGAACTAGACTAGCATGGCTACCCCTCTGGAACTTATCCAGTTCTGTACTTTCTCTCATCCTGCAAAAAGGGAACATTTAATTTTAGAGAAACTCTGTACTATTGACTGGAATTCAGCCTTCTGTGACTGAATTCAGTTCAGTTGCAAACTAGGGGAAATGTCAAATGAAATTGTGCAAGTAACGTGACCAAAAGAAAGTCCCGAGCAAATACATGAATTGAGTCTTAACTAAGGCTCACAGAGAATGAAGCTGGATGGTCTTCTTAAGCAGCGAATATATCTGGTGTTGATCAATTGTACAGTCAATTGTTTGAACACACTTTGGTTCATCAGTTTGTTCAAGAGACCAGATAACGAAGTTTATTGGTCAACTTTATTGCTAAAGCCAATAATAACATAGTATAGGATATAAGGCTGCTTATGACAGAGGCAACATGTGACGGGTGGGCACGAAAAGTCATGTGTCCCCTCCCAATTTCCCCTTCCATTTCCAGCATGGGGGGGGGGCTTACAGGATGGAGCGGTGAGTTCCAGGGCTCTCCATGGAGGGACCATCTAGCTGGATAGCCCTGGGGCCTGGCAGGATAGTTCAAGCAGGGCTGTTCCCAGCCTCTTACAGTGGGGAGATGGACTGAAGCTGGGGGGAACCAGATCTATCCCCAACTTCCCTGAACTAGCTGTTGGTACCTAGTTGTGGCCCAATCAGGGTGGAGTAGAGTGGCAGAATTACTTCTTGTGTCCTACTTACAATACTCCTGTTAATACATCCCAGAATGGTGTTTGCTCTTTCTGGAACAGCGTTACACTGGTGTCTCATAGTTGTTAACTTGTGCTCCACTATGACACCCAGATTTTCCGCAATACTCCGTCCTTGGCAGTCATTGCCTGTTTCGTATGTGTACAATTGATTGTTCTTTCCTAAGTGGAGTACTTTGCATTTGTTCTTATTGAATTTTATCCTGTTTACCTCAGACCATTTCATCAGTTTGTCCAAATCATTTTGAATTGTAATCCTATCCTCCAAAGTACTTGTAACCCCTCCCAGCTTAGTATCATCAGCAAATTTTATAAGTGTACTCTATGTGCCATCATCTAAATGACTGATAAAAATATTGAACAGAACTGGACCCAGAATCGATCCCTACAGTACCCCGCTTGTTATGCCCTTCCAGCATGACTGTGAACCATTGATAACTATTCTCTGGGAGCAGTTATCCAGTCAATATTGCACTCCTCTTATAGTAGCTCCATAAAGGTTGTATTTCCCTAGTTTGTTAATGAGAGGGTGATGCGAGACCATCTCAAAAGCCTTACTAAAGTCTAGATACATCACATCTACCGCTTCCCCTCTATCCACAAGGCATGTTACCCCATCATAGAAAGCGATCAGGTTGGTTTCCCACAATTTGTTCTTGACAAATCCATCCTGACTATCACTTAACACCTTATTCTCTTCTAGATGTTTGCTAATTGATTCCTTAATTATTTGCTCCGTTATCTTTCCTGGTACAGAAGTTAAGCTGATTGGTCTGTAATTCCCTGGGTTGTCCTTATTTCCCTTTTTATAGATGGGCATTATATTTGCTCTTTTCCAGTCTTCTGGTATCTCTCCCATCTTCCATGACTTTTCAAAGGTAATAGCTAATGGCTTGGGTATCTACAGAGTCAGCTCCTTGAATATTCTAGGGTGCATAACATCAGGCCCTGGTGACTTAGAATCATAGAATCATAGAAGACTTGAAGACTTCTAACTTGTCTAAGTAATTTTTAACTTGTTCTCTCCCTATTTTAGCTTCTGATCCTATCTCATTTTTACTGCCATTCACTACATTAACTGTCCAATCGCCACCAACCTTCTTGGTGAAAACTGAAACAAAGAAGTCATTTAGTTCCTTTGCCATTCCACGTTTTCTGTTATTGTTTTGATTTCTTTATTGAGTAATGGTCCTACGCTGTCCTTGGTATTCCTCTTGTTTTAATATGCTTGAGAATGTTTTCTATTACCCTTTATGTCTTCAGCTAGTTTGATTTCGGTTTGTCCCTTGGTCTTTCTAATTTTTCCCCTACATAATTGTATACTACAGAAGGTCTCCAACCAATTCCCAGTAAGTTGAGTGGGGCCATCAAGAAAGAAATCAGGACCGTATTAAAACATGGGATGGTAGAAAAGTCCTATGTTGTTCCCAAAGCCAGATGGCTCACAGCATGTTTGCACAGATTTTTAAAAAGTGAATGCAATTTTTAAATTTTACAACTACACCATGCCGTGAGTGGATGAACTCTTAGTGTGACAAGAAAAAGTTCAATACATCACTACTTTGATTTAACAAAGAGGTATTGGCAAATCCCTTTAACGCCAGATTCCCAGAAGATGTCTTTTTCTACGCTGCTAGGTCTATTTAATTTTAAGATCATGCCTTTCAGATTACACAGGGCAGCAGCCATTTTTCAACATATGATGGACCAGTTACTCCATCAGCACAACCAGTAGGCAGCAACATACTTGGACAACGTAGTTATCTACAGCAAGGAATGGGACTCCCAATCTGGACAAAGCAGCTACTGTTCTCCAACCACAGAAAGAATCCAGATTAACAGCAAACTGCACTGAATGTGCAATAGAGAAGGAAGATGCCCATTACCTGGGAGAGAGAGACAATGGAGGGCAAGTCTCTTGGTGGATAAAGTTCATGCCTTACAAGCATACAAGATGTCCATGACCACAAAGCAAGTGCATGTCTTCCTAGGCTTAGCTTGCGACTACCAACATTTCATACCCCATTTTGCCATCATCACGGTCCTGCTAACTGACTTAAATAGGGACACTGCCCCAAGATGGGGGCTATGAACAACCACCGGCAACAATGCTTCTCGAAACCTCAAGGCCATATTCTATAGAGAGTCAGTGCTGTATAGTTCAAACATGGAAAAGGAATTCATGCTACGTATTGATGCATTGGAAATAGGATGAGGGACAGTCCTTTTTCAAGAGGTAGATGGAGAAGGACATCCAATAATATATATCAGCTGAGCAAATCCCTCACTTACAATTACTTACCTAAGTTACTGGGGTGCTGTGAGACTCATCTAAAGAGTGATCTGCTGTAGAAGAGTAGAAATGCACTGTATTAATCTCTGTACATGCAGTGTTAGCTTCTGCTTCAAAGTATTAATCTGATGTACACCTCTACAGCTTCTTTCTAAATGTGTAATTCTTATTTTACTGTGGATTCAATAGGTTCCAAGCCAGGTTTAATTCCCTAAGACTCTGGCTTTACACTGATACAGGGACTTGCAAATCTAGACCCAACAGAACCAACACACTTTTCTAGTTCAAGACACAAAGGTGAGTTAACAAAGAGGTCGTCAGCTGAGCAAAACTTTTGATGGTGCTGAACATTTTGAAGTTTTCCACTAGAAAGCGGAGCTAGCAGAAGGTCTACTCTATGTTTTAGGTTCCCTCAGCATTCTTAATAGCCTGCTATGTATGTTATGTGTTACTAAAAGGAAGTGGACTGGTCTGTCAGTTGCCTCTGTGTGTGCTATTTTTCCTGCAGTCTTCTGGGCATATAAGTAACAGTGATGTTGTATCTAATGAGTCTTGGTAGACGGGGACATTATCCAAAGAAGATCTGTTTGTCCAACCTACCTAATTTTTAATTCTTCCTTGGAGAACATGTTATTAGACAAACAGGGGGTGGTCCATGTTATCAATTCTTCTCTGTGGATATGCAGCAGACATTACAATTCACAGTCCTAAATAAAACAGAAAGAGACCTTTGTGTTGACCTTCGAAAGTTATGTCCACAAATATGGCAATGAGAGGTAGCAGAAATGTTTCAAAAGCTCTGATTTTGCCTTCAGCTAGCATGAAGTGGGCCTACTACAATAATCATATTTTACATGCCTTTGGAATGAACCATATTGTATCAAGCATCAGGTATTTTAAAAAGCATGTCCAGGGTAAGAGAGGACTGATTTCTTCTCCAGGGGAAACTAACTGGCAAGACCCCCCAGATTTGCAGCCACTTGGCAAAGGGATGCCATCACTATTCAGAAACAAAGGATATAACAAATATAGGCCAATCCTATACTGAAGTCAGTGAAGCTCTCTGCAGGGTTTACTGGTACAGAGATCATTGACTCAGAGCCATGAAGATGACCGGAATTTACCGAAAACAGCTTGCTATATTTCTTAATGTTGGAGAGCACTGAAAGCCTGTGAGAATACTTAGATCAAACCCATCTGTCTGGCTCTACAGTCTTGTTTGTGCAAAACATTATTGTGAAACATGTTTGCCACGCCACCATGAAAACTACCTTATGCTGCTGTTTTTCTGCCGGTAGCCTGTTGACTCTGTTCTATTAACGATCTATAAAAATTATTTTTCTGTTAAACACCTAGAGGTTTCTGTGGGTTGTTTTTATTGTTTAAATAAATACAGAATCCCCAAAATGCCTGGCATTGATAGATGAAAGACAGATCTCGAAGGGCTTTTTGTTTTTCACTGGACCTTCTGTGGTACTGCTGTAGATAATCAAGATAGAATTCAGGCTGCTACAAATTGACCTTGTTAATTTTAAATAACTCAGTTAATAACTCAAAGAATAGACAATGTTCTTGCAGTTTCCTTTCCTGTCAGTTCACCCATAATCAAAGACATGTAACACATTAGCGTCAAGTATGTTTCTTTTGTTTTTAATGACTTCTTAACTCTTGGAATGACTTGTTTCTGAAGGCACAAGAAATGGAAACAAAAAGGAAAAAGTTACTATATGCTTAACTGATGTCAAAAACCCAGGAATCGCTGCTGGAGTCTAGAGGGAAAATATTGTAATTGTTGCTATTATATATTACCCTACCCATCAAATCCTCACTCACATCTAATTCCTACTGAAATGAGGGGGCATTTTACCCGAATAAAGGACTCTGTAAAAGCTGAGCAAAGACATGATGATTTGGGACATTTTTACTAATTAGCAGTAATGTTTATAATATTTATAAGGCACCTAACATCTTCATATCAAGGCACCACGTTCCATTGGGGCACAATGTTATACAACATATCACTGCAGTAACTAGCTCACTGGAATCTTGTCTTCTGCCTGGGATAGAGTCCTTGAAATGCGTGTGTGAAATGCAGAGTGCTTTCTTGATCATTTCCCCCTAGTTACGTATACGCTTGCTCTCCACCAGTGGCAGGACTGGGCTAATCAAATGGGGGCACAGCACCCCGGCCAAGCAGCAGAGCATGTACAGGAAAAGAGTCAACGTCCCAGACATGCACCGTGCAAGGGAGTGTGTAGACACTGTTTCTGTGGATTTGCACCTCTCTGTCATTTGGCTTAGTGTGTTCTCTTTTTCAGTGCTTACTGTTGGGGAAGGTTTTTGCGGGGTGAGAAGGTCATTCTGTGGTAATTGGGCCTACAAATTTACTCTACTTGTAAGCTGTAAGAAGTGAGTGAAAGTTCATAAGTTGTCACCTGACTCACGAACAGGGGGAGCAAAGGGAGCAATTGCCCAGGGGCCCTGCAATTTAAAAGGGCCCAGGCCTCATCCAGCCGTTCACTTCTCACCATGCTGCTCCTTCCCCATGCACCCCACTTGGCTCCCTGAGCTGTCACTCAGGTATGTCTACACTGAGAAATTTAGGTCGACTTTACCAAGTCGACTTTACTAAGTCAACTTTAAGTCGACCTTATTAAGTCAACTTAGAGAGTCCACGCAGGACTCTTAAATCAACTTAAACCTGGCCTTACTAAGTCAACGTAGAGAGTCTACACTAGACTCTCTAAGTCGACTAGTTAGGTCCAGGGGGAGGTGAAGCCTCGGCTCCCCAGGCTAGGAGGGCTTGTCCTCGGACAGCCAGCCCCGCACGGGGCTGGCTCTCCTGGAGGCAGCAAGACCCGGAGAGGTCTGGGGGAGAAAGGAGCACGAAGTTCCCTTCTGGCCCGGACTGCTCAGCTCCCTTTGGGCCGGGACCACTCAGGTCCCGGGCAGAAGGGAGCCCCGCGCTCCCTTCTGTCTGGGACCGCAGGGCTCCCTCCTCTCCAGGACCCCCGCAGGTCCCAGCAAAAAGGGAGCCGCAGCGGGTGGCTCCCCTCTGCCCGGCACCACCGCGGGTCCCAGCTAGATGGGTGCGGGGGTTCCCTTTTTGCCGGGACCCCAGCGGTCCCGGCCAGAATGGAGCCCTGTGGCTCCTTTCTGGCTGGGACCGCGCTCCAGCTGCTGGGGAGAGAGGGGGACTGAGCAGAGGGAGGTTGAGCAGGACAGGGGGGAGATCCTGGGACAAAGCAGGGATGGACCATGGGTAGGGCCATGGGCAGAAGATGCAGGATCAGACTGTTCTGCCTTGGGGCCTGGGATAGCTGTTGGTGGGCCTGGCTATCACACTGACCTGCTATATAGAATTGTTGAAGAAGAGATGTCCGAAGGTGTCAGAAAGACTGGATTAATGTAAACAGAAAGGGTTTTACTGATCTAACTCCAGGGCTATGTGAAGCTCATGCCTAGTAAACAAGAACAGTGGGAGACTGGAAGTCCATGAACCCCCAAAACTGGTGTGTCAGAAATGAGGCCTGACTGATGGACAAAATAGTGAGGGAATGGGCTATTCTATCCCTCACTGCCTTTGGAGCCCTTGAGCAGAGGCTCTGGCAGGGATGAGATGGGGGGGCAGGCTGGCTCCCAGGAGGCTGGCTGACTGCCAGACAAACAGGGACAGAGCAAGTATCACCATTTTGGCTTCCATGCTCATTGTAATCTGGGATTTGGGACCATCTTCATCCTAGTGTGAGAGACATCTTGAACAGATTGGGCGACACCCAGTGACATCACCACCACTCAATCCTGGCTGAATCCCAGCTCTGGCTCAATCCCAAAGACCAGCAGGGATTTGAGATATTATCTAACATGCAGACTTCCCCTCACTGGATCCTTCTTCTTTTCTTTCTCCTTCTTCCTTGTCCAGTAATGGTCTGGCGTAACTGGCTACGACTGTCTGCGCTGCAACCCTGGCGTGAGGCTGTAACCGGAAAGAGGCCACTAAACGTTGTGCTATAATCAGCCGGGTGCTGGTATGAGTTTGCCAGGTCTCAGAGTGCTGATAAGGCCATGTGCTATATGTCCTGTGTGTCTCCAGCAGTGAGGTTGCAAGTGAGCATCAACACCAGAGACAGGAACTCCATTTTCTTTCTTGCAATTCCTTCCTCTCCTGTTTCCTATGTGTTTGCCTTAAAGGAAGCAGGATCAGATTTATCAACAGCAACTCCAGTCCTTCTCCACTAACTTCTTCTCATTTCCCCCGAAGAACAAGTTTTTAACATCCAAAAGCCTGTCAAACAAGGCGATTCGCTGTGTAAAATCTTTCTCCAGCTAACGGGAAAGGCAAGAAAGGAGGCTGTTAAAATGAAAGCCGTATCTTACACTTTACATTCCAAATGCTTTAAGTATTTGTCCGCCTGTTCTGTATCTGTAAAAAAAGGTTACAAAGGTGCATTTGCGATGGTGCTAACCATGCTGAGGTCTCTGCATACCAACCCCAGATCTTTGTTCATCACTATTTAATGCTGGACAGTTTCAGGGTCATGGTAGCTCCTTTGATGCTTTGAGGCCCTTTATTCCATCTAAATGATTACAACAGCCAGCACTTCTAAACCACATAGAGCTCAGCACCCTACATGCTATGCAATTTTATACATCTGGCCACTTATTGTGGTGCCTAAATGGAACCTGGATGTTTAGGAACCTCTGGCCCTAATTCTAGGTACTGAGCCTTTCTGCAAATTCAAGTTTTACAGGCAGGTTCCTGACAGCCCAGGGAACAGCAGGATTTCTGCACTTGTAGTCTGTGTGTTGAGCATGACTGGATCTGTGGGCACCTCACAGCAATTGCACGATCCTTCAGTGGGGTTCTGTTTGGGTTGTAACATTGTGTTATGGGAGACATTACCAGGTGGCACTAGCTATTACACACAGTCTGACAAGTTCTGAGCCTGTGAGCTAATAATGGCGGTTGGAAAACAAACTGGCTGTTTGTTGTAAGTTTTGCAAAGTTTTGGTGTGGAGACAGCTTGAGGAGCGAGGGAACCATGCAAGCAGCAGTGAATTTTGCTCTCAGCTGTGGGCTGTAAAGGCAGAGTAGCTCCACTGGGAACTGGGCCTTGGTGTGGGGCTGAGTGCTCTGAAAGAAGTGATTCTCTGCAAGCTGATTGGCTGTCTCATTGTAGGACTGGGGCATGTGTGTAAATACAGCAAGGTCAAAGTTAAGCTGGCACCATAGGCTATGTCTACACTTGTTAATTTAAGTCGACTTAGCATGTCCCCACTCAAAAATTAAGTTGACTTAGAGGGGACCCTGCCAAATTGACCTAGAGTGTCCACACTGAATGCCTAGGTTGACTTGTAGAGGCTAGGTGGACCTGGGACAGGTTCACAGTGGCAGGGGAGGCACCCTTTGCCAAGTGCCAGGGGGTTCAGCCTTTGCCCCATTGCACCTTGGTACAATGGGGCAAAGGGGAACAGGGACCCTGGCAGGGCATAGGGGCAGGGTGGGCAGAGCCTTTGGGGGGGCACGCCAGGCTGTGGCTGTGCCAGCCACCCTGGCAGGGAGGGCAGTGGGGAAGCCCCAAAGCCCCCTAAGTTGACTTAAAGTCGACTTAGGGCTATTCCACATCCACACTGGTTAAGTCGACTTTCTAAAGTCGACTTAGCCAGCAAAGTCGACTTAAAACCAGGTTTAACTAAGTCTACTTTAAAATGTAGTGTGGACGCAGATTAAATTAAGCAAGCTTAAATCGACTTAATTTGTAAGTGTAGATGCACCCATAGTGACAGAGACATACACAGCTGCAAGGGACAGGGTCTATACCGAGGAAACTTTTATATGGTTACGTTGGCAACATTTCTGACTGAGGCATTTATGTTACAAGAAGGTTACAGGACCCTGGCTACACCCTATAGCTCAGGTCCTAGGGTTCGTTTGGTTCAGTTGGCACAACACGGAGAAACAAGATGAAAGATAAAATCAAACTGCATTCATTACAAATACAGACAAGAAAGCAAAGAAATAGGAAAGCACCAATGCTGACACCTCTTTAGCAGATGGGAATACCAGTTAAACGACTGCGGGCGTGAAGCGATGACTCGTGGCGGCATACATAGCTGTTGCCCCGATGACAAGATTCCAATTTGGGAGGGGCTTAACCAGTATTTTTATACTTTTGCTTGCTAAGTGGGAAAATGGCACGCGCATCTGGTAGTTTTCCACACTTATTTACAATATTCCTTTGCCCCCGTCTTATTGTGTTGTTTTACAAAATTTGCAAATTATGTCTGCTACTTAGTGGGAGCAAGGTACGTCCTTCATCAGTACCTGCTCTGTTTTGCTTATACCCGGGGTACCTTTTAGTCAGGGCTAATTAACAGTGTCCACCACCAACTATCTTATCACGTCACAAGGTCTTCCGCTGGGTACTACAATTTAATTTGTAGCAGCAGCTCTTCCAGTTGTCCAAGTCTCCACAGCTTTGACTCTGCTCAGTGCGTAATATGCACCTTATTTTGAATTTACTGGAACCAGAGCAGGCAATTCATTTCTGCACAAGTGTTTTTGTAGTTTACACTATCATTTCACAACATTACCCAGACCGGCTTTGCTAGCACCTTGTGTTTTCCCTTACAGGTGTGTGTGTGAGATTTGTAATTCATTTGTTTGAGCACCGCTATTAACAAGTCTTCAGTGGAGTGAGCTGGAAGATTGAAGTGTTCCCCTACTGGTTTTTGAATGTTGTGATTTATGATGTCAGGCTTGTGACCATTTATTCTTTTGTGCAGAGATTGCCCTGTTTGTCCAATGTATAAGACGGGGGCTGGGGGCATTTCCAGCAAATGATGGCATAAATCACATTGGTGGACAAGCAGGTGAATGAGCCCTTGATGGAGTTACTGGCTTGATTAGGTTCTATGATGGTGTCTTTTGTATAGATATGTGGGCAAAGTTGGCAATGTGGTTAGTTGCAGGGATATATTCCTGCTTTAATGTTTCTATTGTTTGATCTGTAGTTGCTAGTATCTGTTTAAGGTTGGGGGCTGTCTGTAAGCGAGGAGAGGTCTGTCTCCCAAGGCTTGAGAGAGTGAGGGATCGTCGTGTAGAATAGGTTGTAGATTCTTGATAATGTACTGAAGAGGTCTGACTTGGGGGTTGTAGGTGATGACCATTGGCGTTCTGTTGATTTCTTTCTTGGGCTTCTCCTGTAGTAGTTGACTGCTGGGTACCCGTCTGGCTCTATTAATCTGTTTCTTCACTTCCGTGAGTGGGTACTGTAGTTTTATGAATGTTTGACAGAGATCCTGAAGATGTCTGTCTCTGTCCAAAGGATCAGAGCAAATGCGGTTATATATTAGGGCTTGACTATAGACAATGGATCCTGTGGTATATCTGGGATGAAAGCTCAAGGGATGTAGGTAACTATAGTGCTCAGTAGGTTTTCGGTATAGGGTGGTGTTTATGTGCCCATCTCTAATTTGTACCGTAGTGTCCAGAAAGTGACTCTCCTGTGTGGAGTGCTTGTTACAGGCTAAGTTTGATTGTGGAGTGGAAATTGTGGAAATCTCTGAAATCTCTGTGGAAATCTTCAAGGGCATCCTTACCGTGAGTCCAGCTGATGAAGATATCATCCATGTAGCATACACTTCAATCTCCCTGCTCATTCTATTGATGACTTGTTAATAGCGGTGCACAAACAAACGAATAACAAATCGCAGCTTCAAAGAGAGGGTTAAACAGGGACAATGGATTTTTTCCTCATTACAACAGGTGATTTGACTTCACCTTCCTCTATATGCTGTTCCTCAGTGTTTGAATTCTAACACCTATTTTGATTTGCTGGTACAGCCTGATCTGATCCTGTGTCATATACTTCCCTGCATTTAATTTCCTCCCATTCTGTAAGTTTCCCATCGTCAAAGCGTCTGATGAAATGGGATTTTCTCCCATGAAACTCATGTGATAAATAAATGTGTTAGTCTTTAAAAGTGCCACAGGGCTCCTTGTTTGTTTTTATAGAACTAAGAGTTGTCAGGGTTGGAGTCTTGGAAGGCAGACTGATCACTGTGTTCAATGTGTGTTAAAACATCTCCACCCAGTGGCTGATCACACAGTCTACTGCAGCTGCAGGTTCTGAGTCTGTGACTTCCTGGGTTTTGGAATAGGCCAGGGGTCAGCAAACCAAAAGATAAGAAGAGACATTTTAAAAAAAAATCTTCAATAACCAAGCGTTTTGAGAAACGCAATGGGGGTAGCTTCCTGGTGGGGGAGCTAGGAACTGGGAGCTGGGCCAGGGTGTCTGCTACAGGGTCCCCTGATGGAGGGTGGGAGCTTGGAACCAGGAGTTCGTCCCCCGCAGGGTCCCACGGTGGCAGGGGGAGCCCAGAGCCTGGTGTGGGCTGCCCACAGGGTCCCCCAATGGCAGGAGGGTGTGGGGAAGGGTGAATAATACGGGGGGAGGGAGATA
>ML685755.1:57254009-57266358 GCA_007922175.1 Pelusios castaneus
GGGGGGCAGGGAGGGTGTGTGTGGCTGGGGGTGTGTATCTGGGGGGCAGGGAGGGGGTGTGTGGTTGGGGGTCTCTGGGGGGCAGGGAGGGTCTCAGTGGAGAGGGTCAGTGACCCTGGGTGCTCAGGAACAATCCCCCAGGGCAGGGCGGGGCCAGCGATCGGGGGTGGGACAGGGGCGGGGCCAGCGACGGGGTGGGTTAGGACAGGGGCGGGGCCAGCCATGGCGAGGGCGGGGCCAGAGGGAGGGGTGGGGCCAAGCCAGGGTGAGCGGAGCTGAAGGCGGCGCGGGTGGGTCACGTGGCTGCGGTCAGCTGACGGGCCGGCCATGGAGCGCGCGGAGCCGGGCTGGGAGCGGCCCTGGGCGCTGGACGAGATCCGCACGGGCAGCCAGAGCTGGTCGCTGGCGGCGGACGCGGGGGTGAGGGGCGGGGCTCGTCTCGCGCTCTCCCCCGCCCCCCTCCGGCCCTTCCCCGGTCGGAGCCTGTGGCCCCGCTAGTGCGGGGGGCGGGCCCGGGGAGGGCTCGGGCTGTGATCGGGGCTGTGGGGCCCAGCCGCGACTTTGCCCTACTGGTGCCAGGGAGGTCTCCGGGGCCCGGCGGGTTCCGCCGCCAGAGGGATGGGGGCGATGCGGCAAAAATCTGCCTCCGAGAGATCCGCGCGGGTCTCGCCCCTTTCAGTCTCTCGTGGCTGGGACCGGTTGCCCTCTCCCTTCCCCCCCACCCCGAAGTGCAATAACTGAGCTGGGGAAGTAAGACGGGAGAAATCCCAGTGACCCCTTCTCTGACACGTGCCTGGGGCACTTTTAAAGAGTAATACATCTATTTATTGCATGAGCTTTTGTGGGAGAAATCCCACTTCATGGGACACTTGAAGATGGGGGTCTTACAGAATGGGAGGAATATAAACACAGGGAAGCTCTAGTCAGAGGGTCAGAGCGTTTCAGCAAATCAAAGCAGTTGTTTGGATCCACAGTGCGGTATTAATCATTTGGCTCAGGCCTTCTCTAGTATAAATTGTCTTTATTTTGTCACTTCCCTGTCTTCAGTCCGATTGATGGAATAACCAAGTCCTTGTTTTGTGGATGTCTTATTGTGACTAAAGTTACCTGAAATGAAGCATTGCTCTCTTCTGTGTTTATAAATAGCTCCTGCATTTTCTGCAAGAGTTTTCTCAGCAGACCATCTCCAGGACGCATGAAATAAAGAAGCAAGTAGATGGACTCATTCACGAAACGAAAGCCACAGACTGTCGCCTACATAATGTCTTCAATGACTTTCTTATGCTGTCCAACACTCAGTTCATTGAAAATGTGAGTACAGCAGAAGCTAACGGGTTTAGATATCCAATGGGCTGGTGTGAAACTAGCTGTGGTGTAAGAAAGTGATGTACTTCGTAGGATGCTAAAGTAGAGAGCATTTCTCCTGGATCTCTGGTCTATAATTATTTTTGTGTGGCAGTCCCATAATTGCTGCTGGAAGGATGTGTTGTTCCTGAGGAGTTTTTTCTGTTCTGAGGTCACTTGCCTTTTTTTTTTCCTGGTATAATTTAAAGATGTTTGTGATTCTGGTTTCTTTACATTGCTAGAATGGTAAGTAAGCAGCACCTTTCCTCCTGGTGCCTGCATGCCCTAGCAACCATGGGATTTTTCAGTTATTAAATTCCACTTGCTGAGGCCTTGATCAACATTATGCTCTGATTGTGCTTGCCTTTCATAGAGCCGGTGGCTTATTATTTTAAGGACCTTTGTATAGGGATGAAATAGTGGAGAATCGGCTTTTTGGTATCTTTAGCTACTGTGTAGAGACTTAGGCTATGTCTACACTACAGAGTTCTGTCAGCAGAAGTTTTTCCCCAGCGGCTACCTCCGGGGCTCCTCTTCCACCTCGGCTGCAGCGGTTTGGGGCGGAGTTTGAAGCCACTGGGTCTCCTCAGTCCCTCTCCGTGAAATTGACAAGTTCCCTTACCACTAGAGCAGTCAAATTCCAAAGGGGTAGCCGTGTTAGTCTATTGTAGAAAGACAACAGAGTCCTGTGGCACTTTTAAAGCCTAACAGATTTATTTATCGCATGAGCTTTCGTGGGAGAAATTTATCATGCGATAAATAAATCTGTTAGTCTTTAAAAGTGCCACTAGAGCAGTGAAATTGACAAGTTCCCTTACCACTAAAGCAGTGAAATTGACAAGTTCCCTTACCACTAGAGCAGTGAAATTGACAAGTATGGCAGCTCCCCACCCTATAAAAGAAGACCAGGGTTGTCCTGATTGACATTGTGAGACACTTCTGTAGGCAGTGTAACAACAAAAAACAGCTTGAGCGTACACACTCATTCTTTTGTGATTAAATCAGTTGTGCAAAAGGCGGCGTTCCTCTTGCACTGGTGGGGTTATGCTTTCTAGTGTAGACAAGGCCTTAGTTAGGTTGTGCTGCATCATGGTTGCTGCTGCTGTGTAAGAAATTTAAAAGATGATGATGTGGGAAGTCAGTGTCCTTGTGAATGTAATCCAAATTGCCCCAAATTGGTTGTTAAAAAAACTGAAGTACTTGGAACCAGAGAGCACTTCTAATAACTTTGGCCTAAACGCTTCTGTACTTTGGTTACTTAATCTGTAAACTGGTTTAACGTCTTATCTAGGTTTGACAAGCTGTTCAATTGACTGTTCGTGTTCCAGCAAGGGTGCCCTGTGGTAGCAGCTCCCCTTTTTGGTTATACCATGGTGCCATGTGTTGATAATCCTGCTTAAACGTTTTGATCAGGCCTCGACAAATCTACCGCACACCTAGGGGCTATCCCAAAAACTTGGGTGCCCCTAGGTATCCAGCAGAGTACCCCCACCCCCTGCCTCTGTAAACCTGCCACAGCTCCTTTTGGTGGCAAGCCCCTCTGCCGCCGCAGAAGAAGCCGCTGCTGCCGGTTCTTTTGGCGGCGCTGTGGGGGGGAAGACGGGACTGGGACAGTGCTTTTCCGACGCCACCATCTCTCTTGAAGAATATTCATTTAAATACTAACCCAACATTTCTTAAAGAGAGAGGTTACAATAATCCTTTGTTGTGCTTTGAATTTTTCTGACTGAATCAGTTAAATAATTTGGTTTTTTGTAATCGGGCAAGTATTTAAGGCCAGGTCATTGGAGACCATAAAGTCATTGGTCTAATGAATTAGAGTGACCATTTGTGATGTTTGATCTGTCAGTTGACTGGTTGTTTTCTGGAACAGTCAAATGCCCAGCCCAATTCATAAGATGGCTTTGAGATCCTGCCATGAAAGGTGCCATAGAAATACAAAGTATTTTGTTCTAAACTGTAGATAAACGGCCCTATCTCCTACGCGTGCTAAATTAATACGTCTTTCTAAGTAACCATATTAAAGACGGTTCTAAAGGAGCATCGCACTAAATCTCTGGTGCAATTGATCATATCATATATTCTTTTGGCTGTTTCCTGGAAATGTGATGGGAATTGAGAGACTCAGTATGTTAGGTGCATTTTTTCCCTCCCGTGGCAACTGCCTGTTTTTTCATCATCTGCAGCAGAACGTTTATATTAATTTGAATCAATTCTCTTGACTCCATAGAGAGTATATGATGAAGAAGTGGAAGAACCTATCCCCAAAACCGATGTAGGAGACAAACAGGAGCAGGTAGAGGATTTATGTTGTTTTGGGTGCTAACTGTTGTAGCTGTGAAAATCATGGATGTAGGTGCATTTTTCTCCCCAAGGCACTTGTAACTTAGTGGCCGAATCTTTTTTTATTGCTGCTCTTATAAGTCCACCTATTAATGACTTGAGACTCACAAACATAGGAGCCCAGGAGCGTTGATGAGGACTACCTGGTGTCACTTAACTGGTCAGTGACCTCTTCAGCCAAGTCTCTTGTCTTGTGCAATAGCCACGCTTAAATTATGGTTTTCTAAGTGCAGTGCGTGATTGTAGCAAAAAGTGGGGAGCCTGCTGAACACTCTTCCCAAATTGGCTAAACCAGGGGGGATAAAATTGGCTCACAGCTAGATGCCAGCAATTTTACTTCTGGTTGCCCAAGAGTGCCCCTCCATTGCATTTCAGCAGTGGAGCTAGGTGACAGGCTACTAAAACTGGTCTTATGGCAACCAGAAAATTGATTTGTTGATGCCTGGGCTAAATACTCTTCTCAAATCCTGGAGTTATGGTTAGAGACAGGATTGTGACCAGAAGCCTCTAATGGTGCAAAGCCAAGAAGTCTCTTCTTCATTTGGGAATTAAGTGCACTTGGAAGCTAAAAGATCTGTTGTATTTTGGGACTGGTAAAATGGAATTTAACCTCTGATGAAAAGATGTATCTAATTCGATCAGTTTTAATCTTACCCCAGATGTGTGTTGTCATTCTAATGATAGTGAGACAGCTCTGTTCAGATACAGCTTTGGGCCCACTGCCTGCCTATGCCCGCAGCAGTATTTGAGCCCCGGATCTCACAGTCAGAGGTGGGAACTGTACCTGTATGCCCCTAGGGCACCTGACGATAGCTGTATTGAAAATGCCGATTGGGAGCTAAACTCCCGCAGTTACGTTTGACAGTGAGAACGACTTTGGCAAAAACTAAGCAGGAATATGGTGTTTCTGTTACTGAAGGAGAAAACCCGAGAACAAAAAGAAGCAGATCTGATTCCAAAAATTCAGGAAGCAGTGAACTATGGGTTACAAGTGTTGGACAGTGCATTTGAACAACTGGACATCAAAGTGGGCAATTCAGACTCTGAAGAGGAGGAAGCTAATGAAAGGGTAGAACCGATACTAGAACCAAAGGTAAAGAAACCTGTCTTTGTGGGGAACTTGAATCTTTTCTCATTTACACCGGTGCAGGTGCAGATGTGATATGAGCTGCATCAGAATTGGGCCCATCGTTTGGGGCTGAACTCGCTATTCCTTGATTTGTGTAGCTAACTGCTGGGCCTGGGACTCCTGGTGCGAGTTTAAGTACAAGTAATAGTTCATCTTGATGGGTTTGGGAGGAGGCATAAGAAGATCTTAATGAACATAAAAACTTTGAGAGGGCTAGCGGGAGGGAAGTCCTGCCTTTATGATGTTCATAGACCATGGTGTATATCAGTGAGCTCCAGGGCACCAGCGTGATGTGTATTCTGCCACTCTTCGTGAGCATTAGTCAACACCTGATTGGGAACGTAAAACTGTTCTGGGACTAAACCAGTATTTACTACCAGAATTGATAACAGCCTTCAACTACCTGAAGGAGGATTCCAGGGAGGATGGAGCTGGGCTTTTCTCAGTGGGGGATGGCAGAACTAGGGAGCAATGGTCTCAAGTTGCAGTGGGGGTGGTTTAAGTTGAATATCAGGAAAAGCTTTTTCCCTAGGAGGGTGGTGAAGCACTGGAATAGGTTACCCAGGGAGGTGGTGGCATCTTTATCCTTAAGGTGCAGCTTGACAAAGCCCTGGCTGGGATGACTTAGTTGAGGTTGGCCCTCCTCTGAGCAGGGGGTTGGACTAGATGACCTCCAGGATTGATTGAATGGCAGTGGAGACCAGCTCAATTGATCTGGAAATCAACTTGATAAATCCACCCCTGGAAAAAGGGTAATGCTGCATCAGCAGGAGGGCATTTCCTCTAGGTGTGGCATTGTACTCATTAGCATTTAGGAAATCACCAGGAAATACACAAGCTATTCTATGTAGCTTTGCATCTCCTGTTGACTGCTGCTGAATTTCCTGGTAAATGTAGACGAGGCCTGACTAATTATTTTGAAATGGGATTCGAAGTCTCTCTCCTTGGAGCATAGACATTCCCAAAGATGTAAAAAAACCTTACCCCTCTCTGTCTCTTTCCAGGATCTCTATATTGATAGGCCACTACCATATTTAATTGGCTCTCAGCAGTTCATGGAACAAGATGATGTTGGGCTGGGAGATCTCTCTAGTGAAGGTTTGTGCTGGTGCTGACTTATTTATATTGCTAATGAGTTCCTGGCTTATGGCTTTGGCTTATGCTGAACTGAATGGCGCTGAGTCCGTTGTGCGGTGATGGTTTTGGTGACTGATGGAGCAAGTGACTGGTGGGGAGAGGTGAGACATATCAAGTACCTGCTAGGAGCTAAATGTTATATAGTAAATTGCCCAAGTTTAATGCCTGTGCTCTATGCTTACGAGATCTGGCCCTTGTAGGTGTGGAGTGAAGGGATTCTTACGACCTCTGCTTTTCAAACCAATCTCGTCTTTGCGATGTGTCTAATTCTCTTACTAAAGCCCACATAAAACGCTGTCTGGGTTCTGATGGCTGGACAGGCTGCATGTGTCACTGTCTGAACTCAGCTCCCTTCTCTGTCTGTCTCTTTTAAGCAGAAGAGTCAGTAGATAGCGATCGTGGGAGCATGATCGACAGTGAAGAAAAAGATGAGGTAAGAGGGAAGGATAACTGGCTTTTTAAGCTTGTCAGGGGAGGGGTTGTCTGTCTTCTATTTGTACAGGGCCCAGCATAATGATGTTCTGGGCCATGACTGGAGCTCCTAGGTGCTCTGGGAATGCAACAAAGTGCACCAACACTTTTATGTGATTATTTAATGGCCTCATTATTCAGATGATGTTCTCTACTCCAGCCTCACTAAGGGGGCAAATGTCTTGCTTTTAAAGTTGTATAGTTTAACTGCGATGCCAGAGTTTCACGTTATTGTTCTTGTGCGATTCCTTTGCCTGAAACTAAATCCTTTCAGTAGTGCAGTAAAGAGACACTGGTTCTGATTCTTCTGCTTGTATCTAACATCGCATATTGGGCTCGTATATTGTCAGTCTAATCACTTCCTGTAAAATCACAGAAAACTGGATTTTCCTGTGGCTTCTCAAGCCCTGCAGCTGTATGCAATATCCAGTATGGTAACAGAAGGTGAACTATAAAAGCCCTGTTTCCCGCTTGCTGTGTTAGCCCACTTGGCTTCACTGATTATGGTAGCCATATCTTGTGGGTTTATGTATTTACTGCATCACATCTTTCGCATCTGACAAGCTATGTTTACAGTGTGCACGGCCCATGCACTGGCTGTCTCCTGATTTGTGGAAGTGCACTCTTCTCTGCTCCTACAAAGTTTTGCTTTAAGCACCTGATAAGCAGTGTCTGATTTCCTTTTAAACTATTAAAACATGTTGAGCATTTCTCTGAAAATGCAGCCTTAAAAATGGCTAGGTCATGGCGGATTGCGTTCCTCTGATTAGTTACTAGACTGCTGTGGTGAGTGACAGAAAGCAAGCCCCGTAGGTGCAGGGGCTGTTTTGGGAGCTGTCTTGTGCACCGTCTACCTTAGGTAAGTAGCGTGACTGTGTGCGTTGTCTTTGTTTGCATTCTAGGACTCAGATGATGAATTTGGAAACCCAAGTGAAGAAGACCAAAAGCCAGTAAGAGCAAGTACTGGGAATGGAACGAAAGGCTGGCTAATTTTTAAATCAAGATTGGATACTCTTCTAAAAGATCTGCTCTAGGAATTATTTGGGGGAAACTTCTGTGGCCTGCGTTCTATAGGCTGGACTAGAGGAAGACAGTGGGCCCTTTTGACCTTGAAACTGATGAATCTATGTTCTGTATACAACAAATATGCAAGGAAGAGGAGCTAGGATTTTATAGGGATAGCTGTTGAAAGTCGAGGTTAAAATGTGATTCGTATAATCTTTTGGATCTCTTTGTGGGCTCAGCATCTCTGGATCCCATGGTTCCTGGGGGGGCTGTGTGTGAGAGTGGGGAGGTGGGATGAGGTGGAAGGGAAACTGGAAGGTAGAAACAGAAGAGGGAGGGGTGTGTATGTCTAATGCTGAGGATGTGACCTGAATGATCAGATTCTTTGTAATCTCTTCCATGTGCATCCCTTAGTCAACTGGAGGAACTGTGTCTAGTAGTGCTGGGTACAGGGAGAATATGCAGCATGAATTGAGTCTTAGAACAATTTCTCTTTTCTCCAACACTACCTCCCCCTCCCCTTCCCCTGTCCCCCAAAAAGCCCCTAAACCCATGCACCTAAAACAATTGAATGTATTCCTGTACACTAATTCAGTTCAGTCTGGTGGCCTTTCTGTTTCTGATAACAATGGCTTGTGTTGTTGCTTCTCAGAGAAGGACATTGGGGAGTGATGAAGAGGAGGAGGAGGATGGCTGTGATCTCTTTGGTGACTCTGAAAAGGAGGAATATGAGGAAGAAGACTTGGACGAAAATGCAAGGCCGGTAAGAGAGAAGTGCTGTCACTGGGAATGGGGCACGAATCCCTCTTGAGGGTGTGGAGGAAGAACTGCGATCCAGTGGGTAGGTGAGCACAGGGATGGCGAGGAGCTGTTAGGCACAGGGTATTGCTGAGACGGTTGAGGCTCCCTTCTAGCATTATTGCCTGTGCGTATTGTTTCTTGAGGTGCAGGCTGGCTCCAGAGTGGCTCTCTGAGGCTGTGCAAAGTGGCTTGCTGAGCTCCTGCATGCTACTGTTGTCTGTCTCACACCCCGAGGACTGCCCAGAAACCAGGTGGCTTTGGGAATTTTGAAGAAAAGTGGGAAATGGCTTTTTTCTGGCCTCATGTGACCCATAAAATTACTTGCTGTTTTCATAGAATCATAAACACTTAGGTCTGGAAGGGACCTCAGGAGGTCATTTAGACCAGCCCCCTGTCAGAGCAGGACCAACCCCAACTAAAACATCCCAGCCCGGGCTTTGTCAAACTTAAAACCTCCAAGGATAGAGATTCATTCCATCACCTCCCATTCCAGCACTTCACCACCCTCCTAGGGAAAAAGGTTTTCTTAAAACGCAACGTAGACCTCCCCCCACTGCAACCTGAGACCATCGCTCCTATTTCTGTCATCCGTCACTGCTGAGGACAGCTCAGCTCCATCCTGCCTGGAGTCCCGTTTTCAAGTAGTTAAACTGCTATCAACCCCCCCCGTGGGGGTGTGTGTGGGGGGGTGGGCAAGCCCGGGGCCCTCTGGGCCTCTGCGCAAGACACAAGTACCCACCCCCCCATCCCCTTTCTTGCCCCCCACTGGACTCCAGTTTGTCCACAGGGGACAGTAGGGGAAGGGAAGGGATTCGCTCAGACTCTTGGGGCACACCGTTCTTTCACACAGTGCTAGGCCTGGAGCACCCTTCTCTCAGATCTGATCTCAACCCCCTTCTTCCCCGATGTGATTACAAGCTTAAAACTCTGTATTAGCCTCAGGTGAATGAAGGGCTCATGGTTGATTTTGTTGGCATCTGGACTGGGTGTTTACAAGGAACGTGTTGCTTGTGCCGCTAAGCCATCCCCTTGGCTAATGTTTTTCTCTCTGCTGGGGGGAAAATCCAGACACTCTCAGACATTTCCTGGGATGTTGCTGAATGAAATCCAGTGTTTTCTTCCTTCTCCCTGTTTTGTCCTCAGAAAAAGAAAAGACCAACATCGTTTGCAGATGAGCTGGCAGCCCGGATCAAAGGGGATGTGCCCAGCAAACAAGATGAAGAGCAGTCCTGTAAGCTACTCTTTAATACATTGGTGTGGGGAAGTGCTAAGGTCTTGAGGCTGTTTAAGGAGGAGTTCTGTGCAGTAGCAGAATAGTATTTTCATATGTGTGGTTGTGTATTGCATGAAAGCAAATGGCTTGTGTCTGTCCTTCTGCAAGCCAAAGTAAATGATACAAACAATGCCATTGTAGCATTTGACTATGGGATTTTAAAGAGGCTCTAGCCAGGGTTAGAAATAATGTCTGGTTGGAATCTGTAGAGAGAACCGGTAGAATCTTTCCCCAGTCAGGTATAGGCTGACCCCTTCTCCACATCCCTGCGGATTAGGTCAGAAAGCAGTCTCACCTAAGCTGCTCCCCCACGTGGTGTAAAATTGCATGTTTGAGCACATGCATTGTTTGGCTGTTTCAAGTGATTTAGAGGATTCACTGGCCTCTTCCCTGGCTGCTTTTAGAGTGAGAGAAACAAAATATGATCGCACCACTTTAATATTTTCCTGCATTTCAATAGAAGCCAAACTGTCTGAGAAACAGTCCTTTCTGCCAGTGTTAATCCCATCATAGACTGAGACTGGGAGAATTTTTAGTATCATATTTACTCATGACCATTTAGGCCACCTGCTTTTTTCCCTACTTTGCTGATCTTGAACAGTCAAATTAGACTGGCCAGTTTCATGTTCAGTTTGCAAAAATGTACTTTGTTTAGGAAAACGAATGGAAGAATCTTCCGCGTACACGTCTATAAAATACCTTTAAGTAAAAGCTTTAATCTGTAGTGCACCTGACTCAGTGGGGCCCTGCGATTAAAAAATGACAAATTTCTGTTCACCTCAGGCTCTGTGAAGATATTCACTCAGTTGAACAATGGGCATAAAACTAGTTTGCAGGGTTGCTTCAGGAAGCTGGGCAATGTAGAAAAATATGCAAGCAGGTCCTGGTTCTGACTCATTATATTTAAGCTGTATTTATAGCAAGCTAGTCTCAGGTAATAAATTGCAACAATAAAGATGGACTATTTTTAACTCCCTCTTCATCTTTTCTTCTCCAAGCCCTGTCAGCAGAAATCAAAACGAAGAAGACGGTGAAAGAAAAAAAGGAAGTCAGAGTTCCATCACATGGTAGGGCTTCCTCCTCTTCTCCTGTAACTTCTGCTTCCAAGTTGTGGGAGGTGGGGTGGATTCTGATCCTTCTGGAGAAAGTGATATATTCCAGAAACCTCACTTCTCTACTGTCTCAGCATCCTTCGTTTTACGTGAGTGGCTGTAGAATAGCCTGTGTTCGCGTCTGTACCAAGCAACAGTAGAAGTGGAATTTCCTCCGCGTCCTTGCTCACATGTGATCATTTTTGACTTGGTCAGCTTGCTACAGATCTCGTACTCATTTGCTGTAATGATGAGTGTGCTGTAACAGATAGACCTAGCTGATCGTTCCCTGTGCACGTACTTCTGTAAATCAAAACAGGTTGCTACCATGGAGGACGTATAGTTATCTGGCCACTTCCGTGATGCTGTTCCTGAGAATGTGGAGGAATAGGTTGAGTTAACAGATGTCTTGCGATACGTGTGTTGTGTTTCTAGATGATGACGATGACCTCTTCAAAGTTCCCAAGCTGACTGATGAGGACTTCTCACCGTTCGGTTCGAAGGGTGGCCTTTTCAGTGGTGGGATGGGACTCTTCGATGATGATGAGGAGGTTAGTTATCAGTTGGGTAGCGGGACACATGGCTCCCTGCGCAGGTGAGCCCTAAAACTGGGATTGATGTAATTGGAAGGTGAGGGGAGAGGTGCTCACAAACTTACCCCAAAACCTTTCCTGCTTGGCCTAAACACACACAACTCAAATAACGCTCTGCCTCTTGTTCCTCTTGGCCCATTGCCTTTTCTCTGGTATTGGAGCTAGTATAAAAAGCAACAAAGGATGGCTTGGTGTTCCCAAAATCACATTTGAAATAGATTTCTTGGAGCGCCAGGTTCGGCTCCTCGCTGGGTTGACACAGCCCTTCTTCTCTCGGAGGCAGATAAATCAAGGCAAGTGCAGTTAATGGGAAAGATCCGTGCCAAGTAAAGCAGCTCCGTGTTGACACTGAAAATCACGTCCTCTCTTCAGAGAATGGGTTTGATGCTTGGTTTTGGGCAAAATGGCCCTCGCACTGCTAACGTGCAGGTGTGTTGTCAATTTCTGCTTTGCTGTCTCTATTCCAGAGGCAGTCCTGTTGCAACAGTGCAGAAAAATGCTGCCACTGTGGGGGTGGGGAACAGCTCATTTCTAATAAGATTTAAGTGTTTGGAAGTAGGCAATGAAAGGACTGCTTGTGTGTTACAAGCTAGAGTCAAACTAAAGCAGCAATGTTTTGGCTTTTATGACGGCTCTCCTGCAGTTCCTCAAACAGGATATTGAGTTCCTAGTCATGACTGATGAGACACAAGATAGAAGTATTGCTAATTCAGATGTTCCCTGAGGACAAGACTTTGCTATCTAGTGACTTTTAGAGCAGACTTACCCTGGAGTGGGTGTCGGAGAGCACAGAAAGATTTTGACACTTGCTGGATAATTTCAATCAGAACAGGGAGCCTCTTTATAGATAATAGTTTTCCCACTCCAGCTCTGCCTTCATCCATTGTAAGGCTTTCAATTCCTACTGCTTTGGGAGGATGTGCCTTTTTAGTACATTTCCTTTCTAAGCAGCAGGAATTGATTTTTTTAAAAATTACAGATTTGCTTTTTAACATCAATACCGATGTGCTCTAATCATGACTAGGCCCTCATTTATTGCAAAGGTTATCTTCATCTTAGTTTGTATTCAGTGTTATTTTTAATAGAGACGCTTTCCTCCCTGAAGTTTACGAGAAATGAGTCTGCATTTGGATTCCGGCAGGAACCTGTTTCCCAACTCCTG
>ML685755.1:57266368-57342457 GCA_007922175.1 Pelusios castaneus
GAGGGACTTTCAGTGATGCCCAGCTCATAGGATATTTAGGGTGAGATTTTCAAAGTGCTCAGTTGATTGAGCAGTGCAGGACAAGTGGAACCAGTGTCTATAAAATCTGTCTCACTGCCAGCTTTGCATAGTGGTGTTAACCCCTTTTTTTGTCCTCATCTGAAACCAATAGGGTCATAATCAACCCCTACTCTGCACTGGTCCCTCTTCCACCCTGTCTGTATGAAAAAGTTGCATTGGGACGCCCTAAAGGATGGATTTAAACCCATATAGTTAAAACCATAGCAAATCCATGTGGATTCTTACCTTGGTATAGGAGTGGTTTAGCGTAAATCATCTGAGCCCAGGTTTAATTTAAAGTGAATAAAGCTACTCTTACCCCAAAATAAGAGTCCAGATGATTTTGTACGGACTTAATTGGTGCAAATTTGGTTAGCCAAACCCTTGGAACATTAAGTGAAACAAAGGGGAAGAACTTGCCCTAATCCAGAGCAAAAACGGGAACATGTTGAAATCTCTGCATTTTAATTCCTTCTCTGTTGGTCTTGCCCCGTATCTGAGTCCTTGCAATCCATAGATTAATTTCTCATGCTCTTCTGTTGTGCATCTTTGTCATCAATCAGAGCGATCTTTTTACTGAAGCACCGAGAGGAGAAGATTCAAAAGAAAAAGAGCTGCGAGCCCCAATAAATGATGGTAAGAGCTGATTGGTGCAGTAGCAGATAGCTCCTGTTGCACTATAGGCATCTGTCTTTCTCAATGGGCGATCTGAATCAGAACAGCTAAATAGCAAACAAATAAGCAAGGAAAACAGTTAACTCTGCTAGTTCCCAGCAGAAACATTTAAACATTTCCTGTTTTTAGTGGGGAAACATTCACATTTTCCTTTGATTTAAAAAGCTTGATGTTTCTGTACCATAATTTTTTTTTATAGTTTTATAGCCTCGTCAAGTTGCAGGGTGGAAGGTGTTCCTTCTAGGGGCTTGATGCAAATTCACGTACCTTTTCCGTGTGGAGTAATTCACAGCGAGGGGGCAGTGGGACTATGGCCCAATGTTTTCTAGAAATGATTAGGCCTAAATTTAGGCTTCTAAATTGATCTTGAAGCACCCAGATGAATATCCTGATTCTCCAAAGCTCTACTTCCCCAGCAGTTCCTACTGAAGCAATATAACTCCAGGGGCTAAATTCTCAAATGCACATTTACCGTCTCGAATGGTGTCCATTGTTTTTTTGGGTACAGAGTGGACTTTCAAATGATGTAGAGCTTGTGGATACAAGCTCTTGTCAATAACCACACAGGAATTCTTTTTATTCATGGCTTTTTAGTTTCATCGACTGTTGTGCAACACAACAGGAACATCTGGGCTCACTTTGTGTCTATAAAGAAAAGCAACCACAGAAATTCAGGAAGTGTCTCTAAAGCATGTTGATTTGAAGACATTTAGGCCCCTGAACAAAAAGTGAGCTCAGCACAACCGCCATGGTTTTTTTTTTTTTTTTTACTTTTTGTCTAGTAGAGCATTGTAGGCTTTAATGTACATAACAAATACGTACATCTATTGGCTTGTCTTGTGTTTCCCATACCTCCAGAGCCATCGTCAAAAGCTTTGCGAAAAGTTCCTGCAGGTGCGGTCTCTCTTTTCCCAGGTAGGGGTCAATTGACAGCGATTTGCTTCATGCATGGAACTCCTCTCTCTTTCAACTAGACGGATGGTCGTCTTTTTAAGAGTGTCGAATATTTGTATCGGTGACTCCTGTAGTGAATGCACCAGGGTGGGATGTTTGCATGTATTAGCATGCGTACAGTTCTGTTCCTCTTTAAAGCGGTAGTATGAACTGCATTTAAAAAGTAGACTCTACCTTTTTGTGCTTAGTTTAGGCTAGCGTGCTGGGTTTGTTTTGAGGCAGTCAGTTAAACTTTTCGTAATAACTTGTTCTTTAGTCAGCTTGTTCTGCTTTTTTCCATAATGGGAAAAGAAATAGTGTTAGATCTCCATGTCCCCTTTGTTTCTCCTGAGGAAGTTGATCTGTGTGACGAATCAATTCTGCTCTTTGGGTATCTATCCTGCACTGCATGTTACACATTTCAACTGCAGGTGTAGTGACAATAGCAAACTGAGTTAAGGAGTTTGTTTCAAAGTCTTATTTTTGTATATTTGATGCATTTCGTCCTATTTCATGCCATACAGGGTGGTTCTAAGACTCAGATGAGCTCAGGGTTCCTCCATTCCTTTTTTCTGGGAGACACTAATGCACCAGGAATGGCTTTTAAATCAGATGCCTTCTGCTTTTTTCGTGGTGAGCGTCAGTAACGGAGCTGGCCAGACGATTGTGGCAAGCAAGTGTTGTGACGAATTTAGTCCTCTTTTCTGTTCAGGAACTGTGCAACGAGATCGCAACGTCTGAATTTAATCGCTGTTCAGAAATAGCTGGCTAAATAGCTCTTAAACTCAGTAGTGAGTGTTGGGTGAGTTATTCAGCATCCAGAATTCACCATTGCGGCTTTGACTGGTCACCCAAACCACATGCTGCTGGTTCTTTTCCTTGATTGGATGACCCAGGTTTATAAAAGTAAGCTTCCACTCAAAGTGCATGTTACTAGCTGATTTTTTTTTTTTTTTAAAGTCAGTAACAGGTATAATCTGCCTTCTGCAAATCTTTGAGTAAAATTGCAGTCCTACAGATTCTTGGAATAGCAGGAAATAAGCGGGGGGGGGGGGGGGGGAAAAAAGCCCACACAAAAACTGATTTTTTATGCGGTAAGCCAAGACCTCTTCAAACAGGCTGTTAACCTATTTGTTCAGGTGGAATCAAATGCATGAGACGCAAAGTTTCGAGCTGGTCCAGTTTGAGCACTGCCATGTCTGAAATATAGAGTGGACACTGGGCCTAAGCCTGTCCTTGGTTAAAATACCTCTGAAGTCTGTCTGGTTGCATGAGGGTGGAATCTGGATGGTATTTGCTTATTGGCAGGTTGTCCACTCCCCACCTGCCCCCCAAATCCACCTGTCTTTCCATTTTTCTCTCCATGGTGTGGCAAGTCTGACTGGTTTATAAAATGCTTTGAGATCCTTGCTTGGAAGGCCAGTAAGGAAACAGAGGATTAAAACCATTGTCTTCTGGTGTAAATACAGTTGCTTTACTGGCTTCCCACGGGAGTCACTTGGGCCTAGCACTTAGCAAAGGAGGCGTTGGTTGCAGAGTGTTTGAAGAAAACAGTCTTTAATTCTCCGCTGCCTTAGGGAGCAGTTTCTCTGTTAATGTTTCTGCCAAGGGGCGTTTCAGGAACATGCTGGAGGCTTCTGGTGTAACAAAAAGCATGTGCTTGATTGTTATCGGACCAGTGGTGTGAGGCTGGTTTCTGGAAACTCCAGCGGTAGCTTCTTCAGGAGTGCTGATGGTGTTTGTTTCCCCTCTGGCATACAGGTGGGGATGACACGTTTAGTCCCGCCTCGGTTCTCGTGGAGAAAGAAAAGAAGAAGCCCATTGAGCAGAGCACAAACAAAGGCCCCCAACAGTCTGGGAAAGCCAGTCTGTTTGATGATGATGACTTTTTTGTGGAACCAGCTAACACACATTCAAAATCAGGTAAGTGTGTTCAGAAAACTATAAAAGACTTATTGGAACTAGGGCCAGTGGGGACATAGGTCATGAAATTCCCTCTCCACGTGGTGCTATTTCCGTGTGCTATTCTGTCGTCTTATTTGTATCTGATCCCTTTGAACATTCCCATCGCTGGCATCTCTGATCTTTTTGGCAGCTGGTCTCTTGGCAAATCACTCTTCCTGGGAAGATTTTTAGTGGAAAGCAGTGTCTAATTTTGGTTCAGATTTGCTGGTGCATCTACACTTGCCACCAAATTTGGCAGCGGTTGATGGGAGATGTGCAAGCTGTGTGGGCTAGTTTATATATCTCCCATCAACTTCCTAACTGCTATTTACTGCAGCGTCTTCGGTGTGCTCTGCCAACTGGAAGTGTCCCCCCATTGACGTAGCATTACTCCACCTGATGAAGGTGGATTAGCGGCGTGGATTTCTAAGTCTACTCTTCCACTCAGTTGATCTGGTTAAATCAATCAGATGATGGTGAATTTGCAGCCGTCGGCATAGAAATAGCCTCGATGGGCATGCCTGTTCAGTGTGTGTGGGAAGGAAGTAAGAAGTACGGCACCTATTGACACTGAATTGGCTAATAACCATTGTACTCAACTGACACGTCACCTTGTGCCCACGCACGCCTCCCGAACAAAAAAGGAAAATGTTTCTATTGTTCTTTGCCGTCAGTCTCTTCTGCAGAGAGCAAAATGTCTCCTTTTATACTGTCAGAACCTCTCTCTTGATCAATAATAGCTGGTCTCTTCCAAAGAAAAACATTCCCCAACACGACTCTGTATTCTTTCTCTTTTTTGAACAAAGCCAAATCCGCTGCTGATCTCTTTGACAACGATGAAGAAGACTTGTTCGAGGAAAAGCCTGAAGTTGTTCCTGCAGTGGTTCGTAAGGCAGCTAAAGAAGTCGACGGCCGTAAAGAAGCCTTGGGGGGGAAGCAGGTAATGTTTGAAGTGGATTTTTCCTGTGTGAGCAAAGAACTTCTCTTAGAGGAACTGTTAGGTCAATCTGACTAACTCTGTTGGAGTCTAGACCACAGAATAAACAAGCACGTGATGCTTGATTTCCAGATTTATCCCCAGCTAGCTCTGGGGGTCGCCTTTTATGCCTTCCGCAGCCCTTTGACTTTATACACCTCCTGTTCTGGGTTTCCTGTATCTAGGGACTTGTCCCAGAGGCTCACCAGCGCTGGAGTTGGTCTTCTCTGTCGTGTGACCATGATTCCTCCTCCTTGCTCTGTAGCAGCTGGCGGAGGTTGTCTCTGAAGTAGAACTGGGTGGCATTTTCTGGCCGACTAGTTTATTCACTGAAAAATGTAGTTTCAGATTGACCGAAGCCACTCAGGTCCAACTTGGCTAATAGTTTTGACAGAATAAAAATGGGGATAACCTATTTTCAAAAATTAAAATCGTTCATTTCGCCTTGTTGTTTCTAAACAAAGTTTTGTTTTAAAATGTAGCTAGGTTGAGTTTAAAAAAAAAAATTTAAACACGAAACCAAGAAAAAAGTTAAATTTCTGGTTGATTGAAGTATTTTCGTATTTGGTACTTTAGAGCTATCGTACTCTCACCATTGGCTAGTTCATCTGTGCTGCTTCCCCTTGGGAGGCTGTGTTATCTAGGAAAATAGAGCCAGACCGTGCCATGGAATCCCTGCAAGTGGCCCCGTTGCACTCAATGGGAATTGTATGTAAAATCATCCCTGGCTAGCACTCGAAATAGTGCTCATGCAGAGAGATCTGCCTTCCAAACCACATGGGTGTTGGATTCTCTGATGTCTGGGTCAGCATTTCCTGTTCTAGCCATCCTGTTTCAATAGCTGGGACGCTTAGTCGCTCTGCTGGTAGCTGGCCTGGTAAAGAGGAAATGTGAAGTGTGCTGTTTGCATTGATTTAAATGGCTGCTGATGTGCTCCTGTTTTGAAGAGTCAAACATCTTCCATTGTGGACTTCAAGCCTTTATCTGAAACGCTCCCCAAAAGCCAAAGAGGCCTGTTCTCTGATGAAGAGGATTCTGAAGTAAGTGCTAATTGCTCTTTTGGATGTAAATGGAATTCCAGGGGCCGTGGACCAAGCTGTGACGGCATTTCTATTGCCACGTTTCGTAAAACCCATTTCTGTTGAGGGGTGTCTCAAATCGTTGCTCATCTCCAAGGTGTGGGATCTCTGGCACCTGACTCCCCCGAAAACGCTCCAGCGGAGCAGTGTACTTCTCCTAGCATTTTTCCACCAAATTTAAAAAATTCTACTTCGCATGCATGCAGAGGCATGAAGTGGAAGGTTAGAGGAAATGAAAAGGGTAAAGAGCATCAGATTTACTTCACTATATGCAGGGATCATGCAAGTTCTTCAGTCCCTGTGTTCTTGTTTTCTCACTTGGAGCTGCCCTGCAGCTTTTGGAGAGCTCCCGGGGGGGATTGCAGGTTCTCAGTGTCTCTGATTCAGCCAGAAAGTGTCTTGAGTAAGGCTCCCAAAATCAGAAACCTCTATTGAAAATGTGGGCCTCTGTTTTAGGTGTGGGAATCAACCATCTTCATTCGTTTCAGTGACACACCAAACAGTATCTTTTTACATGGAAAACAATATGCACACTGCATGCGAGTTCTTAAACCCTGTTTCGCTCGGATCAAACTGTTTAGCTAAGTGACTGTCTGTTTCTAGCCGGACTTGTTTTCATCGAGTCAAACGGTGAAGTCGAGGAACACATCTCTCCCGCCTAGCAACTCAGCCACAAAAACCCCACTCTCTCTCTTTGACGACGAGGATGAAGAGGTAAGTTGCACTTTCCCTTTAGCCCCCTCACTGGGCTCCCTGAAGAAGGCTAATAATTAAAGGGGCCACTGTTCACGCCAGAGTTTAATGCTATGTAAAACTTGGCGGTGTATCTCCTATAACAGGCGGGGTGCACAGGCTGCTTGAGAGAGAGCTTCGATTTAGTACTTTGAGCTCTTATGGCTCTCTTTATCCCTTGAGCTAAAGCAGTGTCTGTCCTCCTCAATATGGAGCTGAGGTGACTTGCTCTGGATTTGGTCATCGGGGTACACTCTTCTCTGGGATATGCTGCCTCTCTAGCGGGTAAGAAATAGCGACAGGTTCCCCGTGTTCTTTCTTTCATGTGTGCTGTGGTAGTGTCCAGGTGCTCCCAGGCTAGGTGTTGTACAAACACACAGGGATACGTGACCTCCTGCTCTTCAAGAGTTTACCGTCCATCTTTGGACCCCCCCCCCCCCCAGCCCACTAGTAAACCAGCCAGCTGCACAAACTTGCCCCGACTGTGACAATTGAGTCTCAGCAGATTGTGGCAGGTCCTGTGGTGTATCCAAATCTGAGAGCTCCCTGGCTCCATCTCCCATTTGTTCCTAACTGGGACAGTTAACTTAGCAAGCCATTCTCTGGAGCAGTCATGACTTTGGTTTTTCACAAAGCCTCTATCCAGGAATCCAAGTTCAACTGGAAAAAACATTTAGGGGATTTCTGGTTTGGTTTTCATTCCACTTGACAAGTCTTCCACATGGACAAGTGCTGAGTTCACCCGGTGTCTTTTTTTTGTGTGCCTACAGCAGGCCACACAGCTGTTGTGGATCAAGATCCTGGTCTCTTTCCCAGGGGCAAAAGTGCTTTGTCTTTGCCTATCGCATTGGAAAGAGTCCCTCCTCCATTTGTTCTGCAGGTGACAGCTGTGTGTAGTTGTCTGATAAGATACAGCAGAGCTGCTACGCAGTGGGTTGTGGCTGGGAAAACTTGACTTGCTGTAATGAGCTGATCAACATGCGGTGGGACCTCTGACCCTGCGAAGGAGAAATTTTCTCCAAGGCTGGGGTCAGAAAGGTGACAGGGATGAGTTGTTAATGTTCTTGGGGCAGTTTTTCCACCTCAAAGAATAAATGCAACTACATTGTTTGACTGTCAGAAAAACATTCCTTCTCATGAAACTCTGAATAGGAAGCTGGTTATGAGTCAATCATGTGCTCTTACTGCCAAGAAGGCTAGCGGCATATTGAGGCTGTATTAGTTGGAATGTTACCAGCAGATGGAGGGCAGTGATTATTCCCCTCTAATCAGCACTGGTGAGGCCTCGTTTGGAGGACTGTGTCCAGTTTTGGGCCCCCCACTACAGGAAGGATGTGGGCAAATTGGAGAGAGTCCAGAGAAGGCAATGGAAATGATGAGGGGCTGGGGCATGTGACTTGTGAGGAGAGGCTGAGGGAACTGGGCTTGTTTAGTCTGAAGAAGAAAAGAATGAGGGAGGATTTGATAGCAGCCTTCCAATATCTGAAAGGGGTTCCAGGGAGGATGGGTCCAGGCTGTTCTCAGGGGTAGCAGATGACAGAACAAGGAGAAATGGTCTCAAGTTGCAGTGGGGGAGGTCTAGGTTGGATATTAGGAAAATCTTTTTCCCTAGGCGGGGTGGTGAAGCACTAGACTGGGTTACCTGGAGAGGTGGTGCCATCTCCATCCTTAGAGATTTTTGAGGTGTGGCTTGATAAAGCCCTGGCTGGGATGGTTTAGATGAGGCTGGTCCTGCTTTGAACAAGGGCTTGAACTAAATGTTCTTCTGAGGTCCCTTCCAACCGTAATCTTCTGATTCTGTGAAACTCTTTGAAATGCCAAAGCACAGTCCATCTCCTAAAACTCTACCATAGACAGTCAGAATGTCATAGGGAGGATGAGCACATATCTAAACTGAGTAATGATGCTGTGCTTGCCCTGTTATACCACCCTCTTTATGTCCTTTCCATTGACCTTGTCTACCCCGGCAGCCTTTGTTCAGCCGTAATTCACCACCACGCAGCACCACCGCTTTTAGGAGGACAAGGCTCCTAAGGCTTTTAGGAGGACAAGTGAGATGGTGGCTAACGCTCGTGAGTCGTCTTTGCACTTGTGCAGAACCGGCTCCTGTGAATGTGAGACCATGGCTTTGTCCAACATGAGGATAGAAAATGCAGCAATAATGTAAAATAAAGGATGGAAAAGCATGCATGCAAGGTACCATCAGTAGAGAATCTCTTCCAGAGTGCTTGTATGGTCTTTTTAAAATACATGATCAGATCCTACAGTGAAGCCTGGTAGAAGTAGTAGTTAATCACATTATAAATCCAAACTCTGCAGCTCAAACAGTAGTTACAGAATCAAAGCTAAATCCTGCAATGGGAAATCGACGTTAGTGGGATGTGAGGGGTCCTGAGTAGCCGATCCCATTGCAGGATGTCAAGTTTTTGAAAGCCTGGCTACTCAGAGTCTATTACTTCTCTACCAGACATCGATCAGTGCATGCCGTGGCTGTGAACCATCTGCTCCATCATCTCTGAAGCTGTTCTCCTTTGAATAGATTTTGATGGAAGAATTTATATTTCCTTAACCAGTTGAACATAGCTCAGCCAAGAAATAGATGCTCATAGCTTCCCTTTCTTGGCTTTAATGTTTTTAGGATCTCTTTGGTAGTGCACCTGTCAAGAAGCAACAGTCGAAACCACCCCAGGAGAAAGCAAAACAATCCGGGACCCTCAAAAAAGCCTCCGGCTCATTGTTCAGCAGTGATGAGGAGGTACAGTGAGTGAGATGCATTTTAAAGGGGGCTGTTGGGTTTTAAAGGTGAAATGTTCACTTGAGTGTGTACTGCATCCTCAGACAATGCTCTTGCCAGCTGTTGTGGTGTATCTCTGCGGCGGGGGGAGCTCAGTGTTCTCTTTAGCTGCGCAGACCATGGGACTGGCCGGCAGAGGTACGACAGCTGGGAAAACCGCCTGGAGGTAGATTCTAAATGTTGAACAGAAAATGGTACAGCAGCCAAGAAGGCTGACTTAAAAGTAACTTGTAAAAGAGTGTGTGCTCCTTTACTAAAGTGTATAAAGAAGGCCTGAAAGTTCTGGGGGGAATCAGGGTTTTTTTTTTTTTTTTTAAGAAACATGAAGGAATTGGAAAATAAGATTGGACCCATCCCTGTTGGGAGGGTTAGTTAGTGACTCGGATGCAGAGTTTAAGAGCCTTCCCAACTCTTAATCAAGGAGTTGGAGGTTATAGGATCTTTAATCAAGATATGCAGCCAAGTTGTTGAGTTAACGAAGTGGCGGTGTGACCTGATTAAAAGGAAATCTTTCCTGTGGGAGTAAAAGTCCCTTTTTTGCTGAATTCATCAGATTTCACTGTTTCTTTAGTGTCCGTCATAAAACTACTGGCTCGCCAGTTAATCAACAGTGTTTTTTTTAAGGTAGATGAGACATGAATATCTCATGTAAAAATAAAGTAAGCCACCATTTAAAAAAAAGCCTTTCAGTCTTATTTTAATACATCATAATGAAGGAAAGGGATGCGGTCTTCTCCCATTTGCAAACCACCTGTAATGTTAGGGATAAAAAGACATGCTGTAAACATGAAAACAGACAATATTTCCAGCAGTAATTCCCTGTTCATGCAAATTCTGACGTCTCATTTACAGGTACATTTTTAATATATCTCTTTCTGGGAAAAAGCTGTGCCACTTCTCTGTTAACCCAGCCTTTCAGAAACCTGTCTACAGCCAACCAGCTTTAACAGCAAAGGCATACATTTAACCTTTCTCTTCCCATTCTCAGCCCATGCACCTCAACTGAGACACAAACATAGGTCTAGATGGGCCATTGAAGTGTTAACGCTGTATTCAGGGTGTCAATTTTTTGTTAACCCAAGAGGAAAAATGGTCGGTAATATTACAGTTAGAAGTCAAGAAATAAGGTACCATTGTTACTAATATTATCTCGGGACACCGTGCATAGTCTGTATTTCCACACTCATTTCATCATCAAAATGTTCTGGGCCAGATTCTCAAAAGGAGCGCGTTCACCTTCCTGTGGCTGCACAGCATGCACTCAGATGCTAGTATTCATTTACATCTGCAGCTCAATTTTAACACCTGCTAAATGGGAGCCAGGCCTACGTCCGTCTGAAAGCTTGTGCAATGGAGGCGAATAATATGGCTTTCTGGCTTTGTCCTGCACGGATGTCCGTATTTAATGCATTGATGTGAGCACAGCCCATGTACTCAAAGGAAGAAGTGCTGATTCTAATATGCTGACTAAAGTAGAGAAGATACTGGCTGAAATGGCGTGTAGGAGATTGGCTTGTAAGCATATAATTCCTCTATTGCTGCATTTTTAGGACCAGTGGAGTGTCGGCAAGCAGGCTAAATCGATTTCTGAAGACGGCCAAAAGGGGGAGCCTGCAAAACCTGACAGTGCAATCAATCCAGCTAAAGTTGTGAAAAAGACCAGCCTTTTCGAGGAGGAGGAGGATGAAGAGGATTTATTTGCAATCACTAAAGACAGGTGAAAGTGTTTAACAGAAGAGGCGCCTGCTTCTCTCCAATCTGTTGGAGCAGGCGGATCTGTTCCCATAGTCTGTTAAGGATGTGATGGGATTCCCCTACCGAAGTAACACACTACCTCCATTTTCCCCAGGACACCAAGTTGCTGCTCACTTGTCTTAAGAGCGTTGTGTTTCCTTCTGTTCAGCGATTACACTGATGATCTGCTAGGCTGCCCTGGCTGAATGCTGCTGAGGTTAGGAATGGAAGCAGCTTATTCTGGCAGTAACACATCTTAGAATGGACTGAGGCTAAATCTCCGACTGAGGCAGCAATTCTGGGGCTCTGTAGTCTACAGAAATCCTGGCTTTGATCAAACTGTGTTCAGATTTCATGTTCTCCTATGCCACTCCCTAAAGAGGGTGGTCTAAAATGGTATTCTTTGACCAGTTAAATGTGTCTGATGTGCATGGATTTCTCTCCACAGTCAGAGGAAGCACCAGAGGTCGTCTCTTCTTTTTGAAGAAGATGCAGTTAACGGAGGATTGCTCTTTGGCTCCCAGACAACCCGTTTTCCTTCAGCAGCCAAAGCTACAACGGTACCTCTTTTCCTGCTTAAATCTAAAGCAGATTATTTACTAAATGGCACTGATATAGCAAGGCTGGTTTCTCCACAACACATGAACCAGGCCCTTCTGGTTAGATGAATTCCAACCAACTTATAATAATTGTAAGGTTGGAGTTTGGGGCTTAAAATGACTTGCCTGCATTAGGTTAAAATTCTGCTCTGGATGCGGCCTTCACTGGGGCTGGGCCTGGTCGCACTGTGCTTTTGAGTATTGCTGAAAGGGTTTCGAGAACTGTCCCTGGGGTGAAAATCTGACGCTGTTGAAATCAGTGGCTCCGGATTTCACCTTCCGCATCAGAGCCATCAAGCTCACGCTCTTTGCTTGTGGCTATCGATTTCCCCAGCCTGCCCTCTGTACTAACCTGGGTGATCGCAAAAATCCCCATGTGCTGCCTGAGGGGAGATCTCTGGTGACTTTAGTAATGAACACATTGCCCCACCAAGGTGCCAACCCCAAAACGCTGCTCCAACCAACTACTGTAGAACCACCTCTGACTTGCCATTTAACAACCCCTGAGCCTCTCCTTTTCCCAAGACCACTCACCATGTGTGGAGCACAGACTTCTCCCATCTGTTAAGCCACTGGGAACAGGGGAAGTCCTGTCCTACCTATCTCCTGTCACAGCATGGGCCAGAGACCCTACTCCCTCATAGATTCAGGTCTTTTATACATATCCATCTGTACACTTGTTAGTCCTCCATGTGGGAGTAGCAACCTCCTTTAACGTCACAGGAAAAAACAGCAACTCCTCTGGCACCACCTTCGTTATTTAATGAAGAGGAGGAGAAGGACGATCTGCTGGAGACATCAAAGACTAAACTGATGGACAAGAAGTCACGGCATTCAGAGGAGCATGGAGCAGTTCCAGTGACCGGAGGAACAGAGCTTGCTGGGCAGCAGGACAAGGTAAGGGATACTCGTTTAGTTAGAGATTCAGCAGATGTTCACTTAAAAACTTTTGAAGAGTGCATTTAGCAGAATTCTTCCTCTATGTTTTGCAATAATTGGCTCGGTTTCAAAATCAAGGGTGCAGTCCCATTTGTTAGGCACCAAAACCATGCTTAGACCAAAACGGCAAACAAAATAATTGCATTTTTAAAAAAACATTTCACAAATGTCAGTGAGGCAGGCACAACGTCCCTTTCCAAACGTGAATTGGATAGACTGTATTAGCCAAAACACGTGCCTGTATACACACGCACACACTCGACAACAATCCCAGTAACTGTTGTGATGCTATTGAAACATCCTGTTTGTGTATCACTTTGGTGTGACCATAGGACCACACACCTTGCTAAAACTGAGTTTCTGCTTTCAGCAGCAACATTTGTTAGCCGAATTGGCTCAAGTATAGTGTTGGAAAGGGGCAGCCAACTTCCAGCTACTAAAAATTGTGGGACATGCTGGGCAGTGACTTTCTAAGTCAGGGGTGACGAAACTGGCTCACAGCTAGGCACCAGCAATTTTACTTTTGGTCTCTAGAGGGCACTCTCCATTAGATTTCTGCAGTGGAGCTAGGCGACAGGCTGCTAAAATTGGTCACCATGGTGACCAGAAACACTGATTTGTCAAGGCCTGTTCTAAGTATGTAATGCTGCTAACAAACTGTGCTTTTAGAAAACGTCTCTGAGTGCATCCATTGTTTATGTGGTGATTTCCACTTCAAAGGATCCAAGGCTGTCTAATAGACTAGGTACAGCACCACTGTTGAAAACAGGACACAGGTTTGAGTCAGTATCCTGCACTGTAGAGAATGGTGTGCAGCAGAGTGTGTTTGGCCTGGTTTCTTCCGCTGCACACCATTCTCTACGGTGCAGGATACTGACTCAAACCTGTGTCCCTCTGCAGGATCTGTGTTGCTCTCCAGTAATGAACATGGCACCTCTTTATCTAGCTGTTGAGCTCTTTGCCGTGTTACTGGATCCCTGAGTTCTGGACACTGGAAACATCAAAGCCACGATAATCCAGCAAACCTGAACCAGGTTCTAGTCTGTGCTTTGTTTTTACAGTTGGAGCCTTTCACGGCATCATCTTTGGGGCCGGCCAGTCATGTAGATCTGTTCCCGGCCTCTCCGCCACTGCCGGAGAAGGAAGCCAGAACCTGGGCTAAGAATGTGCTGAGTTTGTTTGAAGAGGAGGAAGAGGAGAAAATGGAAGATCAAGACATCAGGAAGATAGAGCAGAAAGAAATAAGAAAGGTGAGCAAAGAGTAGAGTGACAAGGTGTCCCGGGTTAATGCAGAAGTACAATTAAGAGAACATGTGAACAACTTCATTCGCGTGCAGTGGGCCCCGGAGCGTTAATAGTCTGAATTCTGTCAGATCGGCTGGGTAGCAGTTTCTGGAGCTGAGTGGGGAGAAACCCTGCCTCCATCCCCCGCCTGATTGAAAGCAGATAGCTATTGGCCTCTGGGTCTCTGGTGATGGCTGCTATAGAGGCATCCCAAATACATAGGCAGTACTGCGGGATAGCTAAGGTGCTGTCCAGGAGATTGGGGCACGCAATAGATTTTTGATTCACTGGCAGTTTCGAAAAATTGGGAGGGTAGAAATGAGTTTGGTTTCAACCCGAGAAACATTGTTTAGGCTTTCAGGCAGTTTGCAGAAAAGCAAGTAAAGGATTCAAGAAACAAGGCATGATGGCTTTTGCCCAAGAGGTAGGGTATCTTACCTGGGTGTGGAGAGGGGGTTTGAACTTGGATTTCTCTGGTTGCAGGAGTGTCCTAACCTCTGGGCGATTCTGGTGTGGGGATTGTTTGCTCTCTCCTGTTGAAAACTTTTGATCAATCAATAAATAAAACTCTAAATACACTTTTATAAATAATAGAGAGTCACTGGAGCAGGGAGATAAACTTGGGTCTTCCGTATCATAGGTGAGCGCTATAGAGTGAGTCACACAGTCTCTCTGTCCCGATGACTCTAGAACTGTTGGGCTGGAAGAAACCTCGCGAAGTCAAGTCCAGCCCCCTGTGCTATGGAAGGACCATGTAAACCAAGACCATCCCTATCAGGTGTCTGTCCAACCTGGTGCTGGGGACATGCTGTTGGTGGGGTTTTGTAACACCACATGTGGATCTTTTTTCCTCTCCCCTTCCCTCAGCTCTCTGACAAGAGCTCTCATGTCAAGAGCACCGGAGTGTTCCAGGATGAAGAACTTCTCTTCAGTCACAAGTTGCAGAAAGACAACGATCCTGATGTTGATCTCTTTGCCAGGTCCAAGAAAACAGGGGTGAGTTGAAAGCCCTATTCTAAACCTTCTGTTCTTTGGAATGCACAGATTGCAAAATTGCTTTGGAGCCCCTTACTCGGGCGTTTCCGGATATGGTCACTGACTGCCAGAGAGGACGGATACTAAATGGAATGCAGTCATTGGCAGCTACATGTGTGACTTTGTTACCGCTGGGTGACGCATTCTGTCTTCGTTTCAGTCTCCAAAACTCAGCGTGAAGTTGTCATCTGGAGGAGGGTTCCTCTTTGGCGAGGATGATGAAGATGATCTCTTCAGTGTTGCTAAAGCAAAACCTCCGGTACTTGCATTTTTACTGTAAATGACTTCTTTAAAAGATGTAGAAAAAGCGGGGGGAGGGGGCAACATAGGTTTCCAGGTGAAATCAGTTCTATTCAGAATAGAAACTCATTAAAATGACTCTTCAGTTACACAGGAACCTGTTGAGCAAGTTTCCACTATGTTCAGGTTCACACCCACTGATTTCAGTGACAAATGTATGGTTTTTACTTTTGCTGGATCACCAAAGCTACAGGAGAATGAGCTGGATTCTGTTTCTACTCATGCCTTTTTATTGAAACTGGATGTTCCAATTGGTCACAGTTGTGAAAATCACTGGGGGCAATAACATTGCCCCTTGTATCACTGAGCACTGGACTTCTTCTGCAGAACCTTTACAAAGGTGGTGCTGTGGGAGATGGAAAAAGCTTGGCCTTCCTGTCTGATTCCCAGGCTAGTTTGCCCAGGTGGCCATTCCCAAGGCTGAATAAGCTGATCCCACTTGATGTGGAAAGTGGAGTTAATAAGCATGGAAGCCTGCAGTGTTTCCATATAGTCACTTTTCATACTAGAACTGCACTTGCCATAAAATATCCTAGGCGCTATTTTGAATGACTGTTCTGGTTAGAACTTATTTTTTCCCTAGAGTGTGTGTGTGTGTACACAGAGACTCTGTAGTCATATAAAACATATGCACAAGGAGGTGTTAAGGTTGAGCTAACAAGATGACCTGATGAGTGGGGAGGAAGGGAACAGACTCTTTGAGCACTTGAGGTCCTTTCCAGCTCTACAGTTCGATGATCAACCTTTGCATTCTGACTTCTGAATATTTGACTGGCAACTTAGTTGTGTTAGCAGGTCCGTTCTGATTCCCCACCCTTGCCCTGAAGAACTCACACTGTATAGCAGGGATGGGCAACATACACCCCACTGGTTGGATGCGGCCCACAGGACACCACTCCAGCTTGCCACCCCACTGGCTGGCTCTCCACACCCCCACATCCACCCACTTCCTGGAGCTGGCTCTCCGCCACCCCCCAACCAGCTCTCTGCTGCCCCCCATCCACCCCGCCAGTTCTCTGCCACTGTGCTGCCTCCTTCCCCTCCCCAGCTCTTTGCCGCTCCCCTCCCCAGCCCTGGGGCTGGTCTCCACTGTGACGCTGAATATTTTTGCCCATCCCTGCTGTATAGAGTTCACACTGACAGTGTTTTGTCCCAGACCTCAGTCCCCTGTGTCCAGAGTTCCAGTCCTTGTAATCTGCTTGGACCCAAGAGATGAACTTGCTAGCCTGACTTACCTTTGTGCATGACTTAGAAGAGCCCTCCTCTCCCCAAATTATGTCCTTGGAAACCTTTGGCGGGTTGGGTTAATTTAATGCCTTAGGCTGGTTTCAATGAGCACATCACGGGCGGACCAGTCAGGGATGGTATTGTTTTCAGCATGAGCAACAACAGACAAGCGGGCTCTGAAACGTCCTCAGTTAAACTCCTGGCCGTTCAGAATTTGCTAATTTCACATATTCTTGGGCTTCAAATATATTCATCCCATTTTCCTTGAATTGTATTTTACCTCTCAGATCAGGAAACAAGCAAAGCTGTAAAATCACTAAGAACGTGTCAACTTTCCATCACTTGAAGGTTGGGAAAACTAAGTTGGAAAAGGATGCACTTTGTTAGCAATCACCTCTCCGGACTTATTTATCAAAAGTAGGCGCATTTGGAACTCAGTTTGTTGAGACCAAGCAAAGAGGCCAGCCCTCAGCAGGGGGATGAGTGTATTTAAAGCCCTACATCTCAGCCCTTTTTTCTGCTCTTGTATGTGAGGTATTTATGTTCTGTTAGGAGTTCGCATTTCAGCAAGCTGGAAAGGCTTGATTGGAATTCATCAGTCAGGGGAAGAAGGAAGAGAGAGAGGGTAGAAAACACTCAGATGCAGATGATTTGCTTCGCTTTTATGTGAAGTAAAAACAAAGTTATGATGTAAACTATTTTTGCAGGTTATTTTCCTCCCTATTGACGTGTTGTATTTTAAAATACACTTCTAATTTCAGAAAGTAGCAGAAAAGAAAACAGTAGTGAAAAAGGACAGCTCAGGTCCTTCCACGGCGAGCAGCCAGGGTCCAGAGAATGACCTGAGTGCCAAACAAGATGAAGTACCTAAGCCAGGAACCACTGAGGTATGCGGCTAAGTTCAACGGCTTAAACAAAACAGGCAGAAAAGAGTTTGCTGGTTTTGGCTGTGAGAAGAGTTCATTGAGCCTGGCTCTTGGTCTTATCGGAGGCAGAGCAGCATGACCTGTAGTAATTCATAAAGATTACGTTTAATATTGTACTTGCGAAAGCTAAAACAGTAGTTCCGCTTCCTAAAAGGTGGCAACATTCTCTCTCAGTGGGTTTCAAAGTTACTGAATCTGAACCGTAGTGTTCCACCCACTGCTCACCGTCTTTGCCCTGGTGGATGTGAATACACGAGGTGTAGAGCAATGGAGAACTGGCCCCATTGACTTAATGATTTATTGGCCCTTCCCTGCCCACTTGTATCTTCTAACAACTCTTAGTTTCTCTCCTGGATATGAGCTTGAAAATGTGGTTAGTGCCACAGGAGACTTCCTGACACATGCACTGACACATGCACCCCCTCCATATTGAGAATCCTTTCTTGGATTTTACTGTCGGCTAATGACAATCCTACCCCTGTCGGCCCTGCAGAGGAACACAGCTCTGAGAGAGGCAGTGGGACCTTATTCTGCCTCATGCCTCAACAGAACTAACCGTTTAGTTCCAACCGTAGCATCTCTTAGCTAGATGAGAGGGAGGAGGCAGGGTGAGCTTGCAGGGCTGGCAGTTAGAGAGCCCATCTTGACTTGCAAGTTGAACCTACTTGATGTGAAATTCCAAAGGGGTGGCCGTGTTAGTCTATTGTAGAAAGACAACAGAGTCCTGTGGCACTTTTAAAGACTAACAGATTTATTTAGTCCTGTCCTCTGGAGGGAGGAGACCCCATGTGCTTCTAAGCCCCCTGGGTCTGGACAGCCACGGATCACTGTTTTCTAGCTCTGAGTCTCTTGGAGGCATTCCCAACCGCATATCTGGGTCTGATACCCTTCTTGAGTAGTAGGACCTCAGTCTGGCTGCCTTTCAGACCCAAAACCACTGCCCCAGCCCTTCTGAGCCTCCAATTCCTTAGACACCTTCCCATCTCCCTTCCCAAGAGTCCCCCGGCTATGGGAGCTCCACGTGTCAGTAAAAGCCAGACCCACAGACTTGGCACAGGCATTTCTTCACTCTAACAAAAGCAAACAGCTTTCGGATCTATAGACAGCAATTCCCCTCAGTCTGATCTCGCCACTCCGGTGGCTTGGGCTGAGTCCTTGGCCTGTGAGCCCTTCTTAGTGGTTTTGCTTCTGCTGCTGTCTGGCCTCCCTTACTAAGAGGAAAGCATCTCTTTTTGAATCTGACTCTGTCCACAGTTTCCCCATGTGTGGCAGGATGGGGGGAGGACCAAGCCCTAGTCCCTGAGTGAGTTTCTGGGCCTGTTCGGAGAGTGTCAGTTAGAGTCAGCGGCCCTGCTGCAGAAAACCCTTTGTTCTAGTAAGTCAGAGCCATGGTGGCGCTTGATTTCTCTGTCACAGCAGCTCAGATGCTGTCCATCCACAGGGTAGCTAGACCGTGACCATCCACAGTGGAGTTCACAGTCACGAACGGCGTGCACGAAACAACAATTTGACGTGGCCAGCCCATCCCTAAGCTGTATGCAGTATTGTTGTTGTGTTGGGCCCAGGATATCCGCAAGCTGTCAGCCACTTTTCTAGGGTTTAAAGTAAATTAAACAAGTAACAAGAAAATGGCTTGAAGAACTGGAGTGTCGTGTGCTGAATGGAAAAGTCCCTTTAGCTCTGTTGTTTTTCAGCTTGAATATTAGGAGTCTAGAGTTTCCTTGTGCCTCCAGGGGGTACAGCTTGATATTTTGTGACTTGATTTGTTTAGAGATCTAATTGCCTGAAGGGGGATAGTGTAGGAAATAGTGGCTGGATTTGAGCATGGGCAAGCATAAAATGGGATCTAAAAGCCATAAAGCAACTTTGCATGGGTGGGCAAACCTGACATGTTCTGATAATGAAGAGGGACTTGAAGGTCTGATAGAGGTAATGTGAGGCTGGAAGTGCAGTGAAGAATGCCAATGGGGTCTCCTTCAAGCCCCTTGAATTGTGCTCAGTGCCTTGCAATCAAACACATGGCTCCTGCCCGAGGGAGCAATCATCTTGATTTGACAGTACACGGGAGGGTCGTCGACAGATGTGGGGAGGAGAAAGAAGGTGGTGACAAAAAGTTGGAGCATTTACTTGTAGGCTATATACCTACCCTGATGGCTTGGCTCCTTTTTGGGTTCCCATCCTCACCTTCACTACTTGTAGGCTCCAAGGCAGCCATGAGTTTTGGGAGGAAATTGAATGAGGAGAGGGAGGCCTAGCCTGTCAGACATGAGTGATCCAAGGATCCTGGGCAGTGGGGAAAGATGTCCCCTTGCTTCAAAGAGAAGATAAAGGCAGCAATGTGGTTGACAGCATTGGTGGAACAAGATGGTGGGTGGGAAGGAGGTGCAGAAAGCCCAGGTCAGGTACATAGGTAGGGACTGTGTGCTGTGGGGCATTGGGGACAAGGCAAGACATGGGAATAGCTGCTTACCTACGGGAGGAGTAGGGAGTTGAAGTGGAGGGCTTAACTGTGTAGACTTTGGGAACGAAAAAGGCTATGTTAAGAGCCAGATATCGGTTGGAAGGTCACCGGTCCGGCTCTCCTTGAGCAGTCAGAGACCAGAACTAGCTTTTTCCCACTAGGCATGTTCAAATGCAAACTGCAGTCTGAGTGAAGATTTCCATCTCATTTATCCATCTGACTTTTAACCCCCTGTAATTTTGTGCAGAAATCCACAGGTCCTGCTCCCATTAAAACCAAAGAACCCTCATCTCGCATTGGAAAACTACAAGTAACTACTTTACTGGCATTTTGATTCATTCTCTCTCTCGCTCTTGCTCTCAAAAAAAAAACAAAAAAAAAAAACCTTCCCTGCCTCACTAATGGCTCTTTATTTTTCAAAAAAGTTTTTTTACTTCCTAATTTTCAGCTTTTCAGGCCTCTTTCCAGATACAATAGAGACTCCGTTATTACCTTCTGTACGCTGCATGTTTAATGCTTTTTTTTTTTTTTCTTGTATTCCACGTGGAGGCTGATTTTTGGGCAGCAATTTCTGTAATTCTTGGGGGATTGTTGCCTGACTCACTAACTTTCTTCAGCACTGTATGTCTAAGCATGTACTAAGACTTGTTTGACAATCATATGGGGATTGCTCATAATTATCTGCGTTACAGCAGCCTCAGATGAGGGCCCCATTGTGCTAGGCGCTGTACAAACCCCAGTGAGAGAGGTGAAAGGTAAACGGGGGCACAGAAAGGCAAACTGACTTGGATGGGTCAATGGCAAAGCTAGAATAGAACTGAATCTTAGCCCAGTGTTCTAGCCATTAGATCATGCTGCCTTTTTGATGCTCACATTTCCATGGAAACACTAATGCAGTTTTGTTCCTGGTTTTTAGGCTAATTTAGCTATTAACCCAGCAGCCTTACTACCCAGTGCAATTCCGAAGATCTCCAGTCTGAAGCCTGCATTGGCAGATTCGGAGACTCCCTTGCATGAGCCTGATGGCAGACGAAGTGCTGAAACGGTTTCTGCTGCAGGAAGCAATGAGGAGACTGCTGTGAGCTTCGATCATCCCATGCAAGTGGATACCTTGCACAGTGCTAACAAGGTACTCTCGGTGTTAAAGTGCTTCCTGAGAGATTGAGTCCAATTGGTATTGAAGGTCAATAGAGAAGTGTGTGTCTGAGCAGGAATATGAGCTTATCTAACCCTTTTCCACTTACTGAGTCTAACTTTGTGGAGTGGGAAAAGAGACTTCTGAATTTTCTGGGTACTTGAGGAGTGAATCTAATTTGAATAAGCTTCCTTTGTACCCCAATTCTGCAAAGCACGTAAGCATGTTTCTTAAGTCCCCGCTGAAGACAGTGGGTTTTATGGGCTGTGCCTTAATTACTTTGCCGTGCAGGGGTGGTTTGCCCACTTGGGATCTGTGGAAGCAGAAGGATTTTTTGCCTTTAGTGATGGAACACTATCTAGACCACAGAAGGGTAGTAGCCTACGTCAGCATAACTCTCCGTGGGGAAACAGCTCGGTCTGAATCCCTAGAGTAGCATCCCTCTGTCATGCATGGAACATCTGTAGAGCTGCAGAAGAAGCTTGGTGGTGCTTGAGTGCTGTCCCTCTTCCGTGGCTAAAGAACATTGCTTTCCTGGGCATTCAGTCTTGATTCCTGCATGAGCAATAAATCCACGCTGGGGGTTGGGAGGGGGCAGAAAAGGACTGCTCTAACATGAGGGTTCTTTTCTTCCTGATTCGTTTGGTTTCCATTCATGCCTTCATTTTATTGACTGTAAAAGCCATGCTGTATGTAAGGGTTTAATGGGTCCTTAAATGGAACTGAACCGACCAACTAGAACTTAGGAATCCATAAATCTCTTGTTTTCAACAGAAACGACTTGAACGAGATAATCAAAGATCTTAATATTGATTTTTTCCCCCCCATCATAGCTAGAGTGATTGTGTCCTCCTGTTTCTTATCTGGCAACGATTAGGATGTGCAAAATGCAGCAGATGTGCCTATAATAATAATGGATGATATGACTCCTTAGGACTAGAAGGGCATTAATCCATTGCCATCCTTATTCTCAGCACCACCTGCTCTGTGCTGTGGAAACTCTTCTCTCCTGCTAAAGCAAAGTGATCTGTAAACGGGTATGGTTGTAGCAACTCGCCCCAGAGCCCGGATTAACTTCTCTTTAAGATGGGGATCCTCTGCAGTCATTTCTTCCCACACTGATCTGAGATAAATGTGACAGGGTGAGCACCCTGTCAAAAGCCTTCGTTGAGCCCACTCGGCTATTTTACCTAGCATTTTTGCTTCTTGTGGACTTGAATTCTAGGTTTGTCTTAAACCCCCTACGATGCGAAATATTCCTAAAATAATGCACCCCGGTGCTTCCCCCCAAAGGCTGAATCAGAATAACCCATTCACCATTTTACCTCCCATTTCAAACCACCCCCAGCACAAGGATCAGTTTGAAAGTATCTCGCATCCACAGCAGATTGCCATGTATTCCAAATAAGTCCTTGTTCATTCAGACCCAAGTCCCACAATAAGCAGATGTATAAGTATTAATTTCCTGTCAAAAATACAGACCTCCCCCTCTTCTCCTTGCCCACTCTGCCGGGTTAGACACAGCCAACCTGTCCGGCTCACCTTTCCACCCAGGGGGGTGCTCAGTAACATGGAAAATGTTGATGCCCACCCTTACCTCACTCCTGGCTTTGTGAAATCTCCCTGCCTATATTCAGTGCAACAGGGACTATAATAAAGCTTTCAGGTTTTTGCAGCAGCACGGGACTGTACTTCAAATAAACAAACTAAAATGGAAAACCTGTGTTCAGGAATGAGAGCCTCTTCCTGCTCATTTCAGATTTTATTAGTCAGGACTGTTTAAAAAATTGCTCCTCGCTTAGAATATTGTGTCAGAATCCTGCTGCAGGGCGAGTCTAGTATTGGGGTTCAAGCCAACGAAGGGCCTTCCTATCACGGCTTCATTCCTGCGAATTTTGCTTGTGTAATGTCTAATGTTAATTAACTGCCAAGAAAAGCTCTCGGCACTGCGCTGAATAGCCTGGCACAAAGGGTTGACAGCTTGAACAGCGGCCAACGGACTCAAGTGGGTCACTGACCTCGATGCAGGTTGTTTCCTGGAAATTCTTAATATTATTATGGGATGGTCTTGAGTTATGGCACAAGATTGAGGGTCGGGAGCCCTGAGTTTTATTCTGAGTTCTGCCACCGGCTTGCTTGGTGACAACGAGCACACGGCTGTCTGCCAGGCTTGCTGTTCTCGCGTCGTTGCTCTGCCTCGCAGTGGGGTGCTGGGGCTAGCTCAGAGCTGGCAGCATATCGTGGCTCTAAAACTGACCTTCGTTAAATGATCGCTAAGGCCTGACCGGAATTGTGGGGCACTGGTCAATAAAATCCCAGCCGAGTTGCAGACAAACTGGGGGAAAGTAATAGTGCACTTTATTATTTGCAGGAAGAAAGCCCGTTATTGGTCGTCAGTGGTTTTCTGCTGTCGGACACCTGCAGCTGAGGAGTGAGGGGAAGCCTAAGTTAAATAGGGCCTTAGCGTTTACTAAAAAAAATTGCACAATCCTTCTGAGAGCTAGGATTATGTTTTGGGGGTTCGTCAGGTCCTCCTCATGCACTAGATTAAAACATGAAATCAGCAAAGGTAGAACATGAAGAGAGCAAGGACTTTGTCAAGTGCGCGTCTCCTTCAAGCCCCTAACGCAGCCTGCTTTCTCACTTCTCACAGAGCAGGATCAAGGTGACGGGCAAACGAAGGCCTCCCAGCAGGGCAGCCCGGCGGCTGGCTGCTCAGGAATCCAGCGAAAACGAGGAGCTGTACAACACGATGGAGTCGCCCCAGCCGCTCCCCAGACAAAGTGCTGCCTTAGTGGACGCAAAGGAGCCGTGTGCTGCTGGACCGGACGTTAAAGGAAGCATGGAACCCATTTCAGCAGCTAAGCTGCCGTCGCCGACAGATGGCCGTAGCTTGTTCCAAAGCTCTTCTGGGAAAGGCCCGGGCCAGGAAAATGACCTGTTTGGGTCTGGTGACCTCTTTGTGAAAAGTTCAGTAGTGAGGCCAGCAGGCAAAGCTAAAACCCCAGAGAGCTTGGCCAGCAAGCCCCGGAAAGGTGGTGAGAAGAATCCTGCTGTGTCGGTGCTGGATGATCAGGGCAGTGAAGGTCTCTTCCAGCCCATAAAGCAGAAATCTTCCAAGAAAAGCAGCCCCATCTCTTTCCTGGAGGATGAAGATCTCTTCCCCAGTCAGAAAACAGTAAGGAAGAAGGAGTTGAAAGCCACTGCCCAGCAGGACCTTGACCCTAAAGCCCAAGATATCTTTGAGGTAATGGCTGATTGTACTACTTTTTTCCCCTCAATAGAAAGGGGGGAAATGGGCCTTGATCATGCAGGGTCTTAAGCCTCATTCTGTCTTCAGCATAGAGCTCAAACTCAAATCACTACGAGGGCCACATGAGGACTAGGATATTGGCCCGAGAGCCGCATCACTGAAACCTTTTTGTATTATAAATTATAATTATTTTACAAATTCTGGGTGGTGTTGTGGGCTGCAGGAAGTAACTCTGTGTGCTGCGTGTTTGAGACCCCCTGGCATAAAGGGAGTGGGGCCTGTGTGGGCAAAGTGAGGCATGGTCCTCTGCTGAGCTGTAGAAAATGCCGTCCTCTGAATCTCCCTCTTACCAGAGCATGGGATGGCATGTGGGCAGACAGTGGGGGGTGTGAGGGGACCTGGCAGTCCCCTGGCTAATGAGATGCTTAGCTCCCTCTCTGGCCTGACTGCTGCTACATGGCAGGAGTAACTGAGCTACTTAACAGTACTGCTGGTAATGCAGGAATACGGCCCCCATCCTGCTTGGGCCCACCCATTCCCCTTAACCTCACTCTCGTGACTGCTGCACCTGGCCTGTGTGACAAATCACGAATGTCTCTGCCAGAGCCAGACTGGAGACATGACCCTAACCCCATAGAGCTGTGATGTCCGGAGAAGTTACAGGACTTCCAGCTCTATCTACTATTGCCTGTAGCTGAACTCAAACACGCCGTTATCAGGCCGTGTCCTGCACTGATGCTCTTCAACTTACCCTTTGCTTCAAGGGTGACATATTTGCAACAGAAGCAATTAACCCCCTGAACAGAACAAAAGAGAGAGTGCCGGATTCGAACCTGTTTGATGAGAACATTGACATTTTTGCGGATCTCACCGTGAAACCAAAAGAAAAGAAGACGAAGAAAAAGGTGGAATCCAAATCCATATTTGACGACGACATGGGTAAGGGCCGTATCATTATTACTTAATTGTCGTCATCTAGATTCTGCCTTGTGTTAAATTCCCCAGCAACCAAAGCTGGGTTTCAAAACTTTCTAGGTTCCTTTTCCTTGGCAAATCGTTTGCACTCATTTCAGTGGGGTGTAGTATACTGCGCAGAGGCAGTGGGGAGAGCATAAATTGGCTGCATTTACTTGGAGTGGGATTTTCAAACCAATCCCCCTTGGCCTCCATCTCTTCCCATAGATGTCCGTGGTAAAATTCCCGTTGCTACAAGAGCAGAGAGAGCTCCGTGCTGAGTGTTTTGATAGTCCAGCTTTAATTTTTAGTGCGCTTCCAATTTCCCAGGAGCCTCTCATGAAACTTACCAATAGAAATTTAGACAGAATGAGTCCAAAAGCACCTGACCAGCAAAATTACTTTTATTCCAAGCTATGGGGTGTCCTGACAGCGTCAAAACTTGGTTTCAAAGTGGTTTTGAAACAGAACATTTTATCAAAACTGAGCCCTTTCCAGTGACCAGGCTCAGTTCTTACGAGTTCGCACGCTGACCAAAAACTAGTTTGTTTAAAAATTCCCGCCCAGCTCTAGTTACCCTTGCTCACAGTTAGCTGGGGCGTTTCTGGCACTGAGGTGCTTGGAACGCAAGTCAGAAACTTCAGTGTAACCAACTGTGCCTTCACCCTAATCTTACCCCCCTTCTGTTCTCAGTGGTTTAAAGGGCACAGCTCCTGCAGATGTAGGATCCAGACTAGGTAGCGCATTCTCCACTAGAGACCTCTAAAACACCAGCAGGGCTCTGGGGAAGACACTTGAATTTCGTTGGTCAACCTGGCAGTCCCAGAACAGGACTGTCATGGCGTCTTCCCTCGTTGCATAGCTAAGGGCTGGCTGTGGTGCCCACCAGAGGCTGTCACTGTCTGTTGAGCATTTCCTGCTGGGCTGCACCCCGTCACTCCTCGTTCCTGTTGTACTTGCAACCGGTGATGTTCCCCTGCCCCATTCACTCAGTGCTTAGCTTAGATGCACATCTTCAGCTCCTTTAATCTCTCTCCGTAGACGCTGTCGTTTCAGGCGTTACCAAGACCAGGAAGGGCTTCTTTCCAGCCTTATAATTGTAATGCTAGATCAGCACGGCTCAGAGCTCTGACGCCAGTCAGCAGACTGAGCATAAAGCTGGAAGGGTGACTCCCGTAGCCTTTCTGGTCCCAAATCTGTCCACATTCTTAAATACCTGACACTCAGGCTTTCCCTCCTGGTTGGTCACCCCTGAAGGAGTGAAACCAATCCCCCAATGATCAATCCACTTGAGGCCCCACAGTTTGCATAACCATGATTGGCTTGGGGTTAAAAATGAACAGAAACGCTTATTTAATAGAAAAATACAGGTTCAAAGATGGAAAAGTGAAGAAGAGCAACACAGTCAAGTTACACAGACAATAAATGTGAAAATGCACCCGCAGGCTTTACCGTATTGGACAAATTCCCTTTTCTAACACAAGCATACCCTCTGTCATAGAGGGGATCTAGTGTTTCATAGCCAGCCCGCCCTCTGTTTAAGTGCTGGCCCTCAGTTTCTGGATAGCTATCGCTTCAAACCCCTTCCTTCTAACAGGGCTTGCTGGGTGTTTTTTCTTTCTCTGACTGGTAGTTCATGGTTATCCAGGACAGGGAAATTCCCTCCTTCATTAATGTCCCAAGACGGGGGTTGTCTTTTCAGTTTCAATGCCTTTCAGTGACTTTGGTGGTCCACCCTTGGGTTTCCCTTAGTTGTACAAAGCTGGGAATCTGTTTTGTGTTAGCTACCAGCCTGGCAGGTCCCCTCCTTTCCTGATTGCTTCCCCACTGCTGTGAGATGATTTACAATTGCCGGGTTCCCCCCCCCAACACACATGTACATGCGTTTACACATGTGCATACATTCACAACCATAGCCTGCGGACATGCTTCCCAATGGCCATCCGGTCACTTGACCGATATTTATACATGTGAGCATTGTATGCAGCCAGTTGGTTCAGTTTATTCTTTGGGTTTCAGACCCCCCGTTCTCCTGTGGGGTGTCTGGACCCTAACTGTCCCAAATCAATCTTTCGAGCCATTTAGTGCCTCTTTCTGACTGACTGATGCTGTGGCGGCAAAAAACCTCTGGGCATCATCCGTGCCTGTTCCCAGAATGCAGTTCCTGGGAGACTGAGGATTCATCTGCAGATAATGCTGCTTTCCTTTCCATAGAGAACAAGCTCCGTCCTCTCCTTTCTTTAACCTACATTGAGCTGGGGCTCTCTCCCCATGCCCTGTACACTTCCCATGGAAGCTGTGAGGACCCTAAATGGATGTGACGCTAATCCCTCAGATAGCTTGTTCTGGAGGACTGCCAGTTGGGATTTACTCTGTACTGCCTTTCTAGACTGCTCTCTTGTGCTGAAATTCTGTCCCGGATTAAAGCGGTGCGTCTCTGTCCTCAGCACAGACTCCTCTCGCAGGCAGGACAGCATGTAGTGATAGCCTCTCTCTGATCCCTGGCCCACGTGTCCTAACTTTCAGCATGCAGAGCCCAGAGGAGGGGCGAAGTCGTGCGGGTGCACGGCTTCTTTGTCAGCACGTTGGTTCACGTTTTCTCACTCAATACCCAGAAGCGTGCTCAGTGCCAGACTTGTAAACAGATGCTAGCTTACCACACCAACACACAGGAGAGGGCAGAGAATTCAGCGTAATTCCATCCAATGACAGAAACCTCCCAAGCTCCAGCTATTTATAGCCTTTTATCAACCCAGCACTAACCTTTCTGGCTCCCCATCGTCCAAAAATCTTCTTTTTTTTCTAGCTACTTCTTTCCTCCCCCCAACACATTTGGACTAAGTCCATCCCATTCCTTCAGTGCAGCCCCCCGGGCTCCCCATCAGTTGCACCTTTCCCTGTGGGGAGCCCTACAGAGCCTTGCGATTATCATCTGTGCTGCTGGGTCACTCCGACAGCAAGAGAAAAAATTACTAAACACCATAATGCAGTGGTACCGGCCCTATGGTTTGCAGAGATGATGGCGACAGTGATGGATGCTCCCACCAAGTGTGTACCTTTTCCAGCTCCCCTTTTGCTGACTTAGTTTTAGAAACAAGTCTCTAATTCTTTGAACCTGAGTATTTCCAGACTGCCAGACACAGGAGTGCCTTAGTGGGCACGGGGAACGTCAATGTTTCGAACAGCACTTGGAAGATGAAAAGTGTTAGTTAGTTAGTTGTGCATTCATGAGTAATACAGTCTCCAAAGGGCAAATTTGTAGGCGGGAAGGATGACTTAATGGTTCTAAAGCACAGGACTGGACACACGAGTCCTCTCCCAGCTCTGCCACTGGCTTCCTGCGTGGTGCTGGGTGAAGTGCAGAGAAATTAAATGGCTTATTCCATCTGTGAAATGGACATAATTCCTAACTCAGCATTGTGAGGTTTCACTTAATGCTGCTCAGGTGCTTTGAGATCTCCGACTGGAATAAATGCAAAGTATTACTACTATACCTGGTGAAAACCAAGCTAAAAGCTGCCATGTATGCCCTCTCAAATATATTTTCATGTCACAAACAACACGAAAGCATTTGTTTATGAGCAAAGTGTCCTTGGCAGTAACTGCTACATGCTGGGGATTTTTCTACATGGTGTCTCTTGCGCCTGGCAGCTGTTCTCTTCTTTTCAGTCACTGTTTTTCTCTTTCTCTAGATGACATCTTCTCCTCTAGCAGTCAAGCCAAGACATCAACCCCCAAAAGCCGATCCTCTCAGGCAGCCTCTGAGTCAAAATCCGAGAGCAAGGCGTCGAGCACGTTTGATGACCCACTGAATGCCTTTGGAGGTCAATAGACAGTGTTGGGAATTGCAGAGAGCGGGCCCTGCTGTGGCTATTCAGTCCAGTACTAATACTTTTATTTCAGCTGTATTTGACTAAGGAATTGAATGGCCACGGACGTTGAAATGACCGGCTCCCCGCTTACATGGTTAGTATCTCTTCCCTGCACTGGGTTTAATCACACGTAACACTGTAAAAAGACTCTTCAGTCGTAACTTTCTGCAGTCCTGTTTCAGTGCTGCCCAACAGCTGATCTAGCCCGTGCAATACTTGCGATAATGTAATCTATTATACAAAGCGTAAGTTCTTTTATGGACCAGGTCCTATAGTAAGAATCACTGATATTGTGAAATAGTAAATGGTGTCTCTAAAGCAGGTCCAGCTGTGCGTGTCTTGCTTTCTACTCTATTTGCTAGCAGCCTCTGCCTCCAGATTTAAAACACTGCCTCTCTCGTTGTGTCAGCAGTCGCACTGTGCTGGGTGCAGCCTGTAAATTGATGGCAGTTCCTCCATCGGGGAGCAGTTTTATCCCTTGTCTTTCAGATTGAAGCATGGAGTAAATCCTCCCTGGAAGAGAGGGTGCCAAATGAGAACTTAGAGGACTGGAGAGCTGATTTTTGACTGAGTTTCTGGAAACTACTCAACCGCTGAAAAATAATTTGAGGCAGTTTCCATTGGCTTTGGGAGGAGGAGGAACAAGGTCCTCATGCTGTGGCATTCTGCAGCATGTCCTTAGCTTGAGCGATTGTTTGTCCTTCCTCTGTTAAGGCCCATTTACAGTTGGCAAAGAATGAAACTAATCGGAGAGGCCAGACAGAGGTGGATCGGGGCCCATGGGCTCCCACCTCATCTGGGGCTGCAGCCTACAGGCAGGCCAGCGCTTGGGGACGAGGGGGCCCTGGGGCCAGCGGCCAGCCCTGCCCTGACTGGCATGTGTGATGCAGGTTCCAGTGTGGCACTGGACTGCCCTGTTCTTCCCCCTCCCTCCCAGTGCCGGCAGGGAGGGGGCCTCTGGCACGGGCCCCATAGGCTCATGCAGTAATCGGCCCCTGAGGCCAGAAGTTATTCTGAAACCCAAGAGTCGTTAGGGTCAGGATTCTGAGTACCTCTCGGAGATTGGCTCTCAAGGTGTAGTTGCTACAGCCGTGTTTTATCTGCGTCACCTGGCACACCTAGTCGCTGGTATAAACTGTGTCCCATATGTGGGGCATAATGTCTGGAATCACTGAGCTCTCGGACCACTCTACTTGGGAGTAGGGACTCGAGTTTTGCCCTGGTGGCAGGGATTTTACCTGCCCTGTGGCAAATCTGCCAAAATTGGAGCCAGTTATAAACCCCTAACAAATATCTACTGAGCATGTGCAAACATTCAGCATGCTCCATCCCCTTGCCATCTCCTGTGTGTGGCTGGACTGCTGCTGTACCATTATCACAGTGACTGAGCATGCTCTATCCCCAGGCAGCAAGGGATGCGCAGGACTTTCTTGCAGCTGCTCCTCCTGGCTATTGGGGCTGCCAGGTGCAGAGCACCAAAACTGAGAACAGGAAGAGCATCTCTTTGTACCCTCTACTGGCAGAGAGATGTGGAGAACAGGGAAGTGTTCGTTCAGTTGTCTCTCTGCTAATCTTTGAGTGCTTGACTTTGCAACCCAAGTGTTCTGTTAATGGTGGGTTTTTTGACGCAATAGCCATAAACCGGTAGAGAGTGCGCCACTGGGAAGCAAAACCTGGTGCAATTGGCGTATGGGAGAAGTGGTGCCTTATTTCAAAACTAGGGAGGAGAGAGGAAAACGGGATCTTCCTGAGCATTCCTCCCCCAAGTATATCTGGATCTGGTGTGCTTTTTAAGAACAAAGGTCCAGGTGTGTAACCATCTAATCCTGAGTGACTCAAAGCCCATCTGCTAGGAAGCCCCATGGCTAGGCTAGGCAGTCAGTAACCAAGTCCATATCACACTCTGACTGTCTGCACGCCACGGCGGAGTAAAAATCTACTTCATGCCAGCAAGATGCTGCTCAATCTGAGATGACCTCTTGTTAAATCTTGAGAGGTTCAGTGCTTCAAATAGATCTGTTCCGAAGGGGGAGCCATGTCATCTAGTTCAGCAAAACAAACAAGGAGTCCTGTGGCACTTTTAAAGACTAACACATTTATTTATTGCAGGAGCTTTCGTGGGAGAAAATCCCACTTCGTCAGACGCTTGAAGATGGAGAACCTTGTGGGATTTTCTCCCATGAAAGCTCCTGTGATAAATAAATGTTAGTCTTTAAAAGTGCCACAGGACTCCTTGTTTGTTCAGATAGATCTGAAGCTGGAAAGAGTAGATGACCAATTAACTCTCCTGTGTTCCTGTGTGACTTGATACTAGACGTGTGTAAAGTTTGCACTCATTCCCAAACTTGATGTTCCTCAGCGGCTTCAGAATTTTTGTCCGTCTGTAACTGATCTAGACTAGAGCACAGTCTGCAATCTCAAGGAACACACTAAATCTGGAATAGTTGCCACCTCAGATCTTTGAATGGTTACAACTGGCTTTTGTCAGAGTTCAGCTGACTCCCTAGAGCAGGGGTATGGGATAACTTCTCTGCCTTGTTCTTTCCCATGTCACTAAAGATCATGGTGAAAGGTTGGGGTGCAGGGGGTGTCTTGGTCCAGCCGGGCCTAAGTTCTCAGTCCAGCTGGAGTTCTATGCTTAAATGACCAGCAGTGAAATACCAGTGGTCATGCTCAACTTTGAGGCTTAATGATGATCTAACATCCCATTAAAATTTCAGAGCTCCTTAATGCAGACATCCGCTGTTGTGTGGCATGCTCTGAATAACGCATGGGGCATTTTACATCCCTAAGCGATTGTAGCAGTATGCGGCTGCAGGTTCAGCTTAGCTTGGTTCGTTGGGAAGTGACGGAATGGCATTCTGCTGCATGTCGCTCACACATATAGCAGGGCAACCCTTAGGGCTGAGCTGGTACAACATATTGCTGCTGTCATGTTGGGCTCTCCTTGTTTTTTCTCTAATATCTGTGATTATGCAGTTTGCTTTTTGGCTTTCTTCTGGGAGGAAGGATTCTTGCTCCGGCACAGAGATCTTGTTTGACCTTGGGTAAGCCATGTATGGCAGGATCCAAAATCTCTTATTGAAGGAAGAACTCTGACTGATGTCAATGAACTGTGTGGACCAGGCCCTTACTCTGCCCATATTCCCACTCTAATACTCCCCTAACTCCTGGAGGTGTTCACCACATATCCATGAATGTTTACTGACACACTCCCTCACAGCAGGAGTGAGTGCCCCTGTACTGCATACACAAATGGGGAAATGCCTTTCACTTTACAGTTCTCATGCCCCAAGTGGTGTAACTGGGTTTCGAAGCCTGCAGAGGAGCATGTAAAAAGCAGTAATCACTTTAGATTTGTAAAATTCCCTTGCTTTCTGGACCAAAACTAGTTTGATAGTGCCCCTAGAAAGGAAGCCGCTAGATTTGTTATTCCCAATGATGCAGTGCATATAGCGTATTCTGCATGTTTCAGAGCAAGGCAAGGGTTATGTGGAAGGTTTCATTTGTTAGCTGGGTGAGTGTCACCTGCCAACAGCCCATTAGTGAAAACCTGCTTTTGAAACTGAGTTCTCTTTCTTTCAAACCGTGATGTGCTGTCTGATCCACATCGGTTTTGGAATCAAAATACTTCTTGTTCGGCCTCAGCTGTCAGCGTAGGAAGATGTGCTCTGAGCAGTCACTCAGTAAAATGATTCTTGTGACGGATGCTCAGCTTTCCTGTAGCTTGTAACAGCTGGCGGCTGTTGCTGACTCTGGGTTAGCCACTTTCTACCCCCGCAGTACGTGAATTTGCTTGACTTACAGAAATATTCAGAATGGGGCTAGAGATCAGGAGCCAGCAACAGCGGGGTAGGGCAGGAGGGGAAGCTACAAGGCAATCATTGACGAGTTGTGCTCGTTACCTTGACAACAGTTCCATTAACAGGAATAAGAGTGACAGCTTGAAATGTGTAGGGAGGGAAACGTGGGCGTCTCATTGAGCAGGTTTTAAACTGAGCGCATGCTTTTTCCCTGATGGTACAGTGTGAATGTCTCTGTGGAACATGTCCTCACCGGGTTCACGACAATACCCACATCTCACCTGCAGCAAGAGAGACTTGTCAATGGGTTGAATTTCACCTTTATTCCCTTCCCTTGCAATAAAAAGGCTTCCAGGAGGTTTCAGGAAATATAATGTGGGGTTTTTTCCCCCCCTCCTCCTTCCTCCTTTCTCAGCTGTTCTTAATCTTTTGGTCTTGCTGAGAAAGTGTTCATGTATTATGGTACCGCAGGAACCCAGTGTCCCAAAGAGCTCATTTTTAAATGGCAAATGAAGGACTGATAGCCCTGGAGGTGGACGTCTCACTTTCTCTATAGGCCAGTGGTAATTTCCACCTTTCTCCCTCACTGGTCTGTCTTGCACCTGAGAGCTCACCTCCCAGGCTGTGTCTGGACTGGGGGTGCGGTGCTGCTTTAACTCTAGAGAGTAGGATTGCAAATATTAGTCCAGCTTTTGTCCCAGCTCTTGTTTGCTTGGGAACTCGGCTTAGGTTAATCCCATCCCCACCCCCCAATCTTCCATTTGTAAGAGCATTCCCTGGAAAACATTTAACTCCTGCTAAAACAGCTCCACAAACTCTGGGAAGGGGAGAGTCCAGGGTCCATGGCACATTTCAGTCCTCAGTTTAGTCTTCCAAATGGGGTATAAGAGGATATTCGTCATTCTGGGCTGGTGATACATAGTTTGTAATTCAAGCCCTGTATATTAACTGGGGATGATTCCATGACTTGTGCATAATTTAAAAACTAAACTAACCACTTTCAGAAAAGCAAAGCGGTTTGCTTCTTAGTAGGTGCTAACTCCACCTGACTTTTTGTTTTAATGTAACTTCGCTGCCAGGAAAGCAGTCTTGTTTCAGGGTGCAGTGAGCAGTTCACTACCTAATGGAGAATGGACTCATTTCTGCAGTGTCAGGGTTAGGGGCCTCGGCATTATAGCTGGCCTTGCATAAATGTGTTTTATGGCTGTTAATTTCCAGTTTCAAAATGTCTGGTTTTGACACAGCTGTGGATCTAGCTTATACTGCCTGAATAGTTTGACTAGTGGATGAATATTTTGTCAAACACAAGCAATGTGGTTTTTTTTGGTTTTTTTTTTTTTTTTGCAATAAAGGGCATGCCCTTAGCTTGGGTTAAAAGTTACCTTCTGTACAATAGTGAGCAGCAACTTGTGTCTATAAGTGACTGACTGGGGTACAAACTGCTGAGTTCTCTGATGGAAAGTGATCACTGCCCATTCAAGCATGTGTGAAGTGAATTTGGGGTGGGGGGGAGAGGAGGGTCTCAATCCAGTTCCTAGGCAGCAATGTGGATGCATCATAAAACCCAGCCTTCACAGTGGGCATTAAGTATTCCTCATTGTGGTAGCCCTAGAAGAGGGCTGAAGAGGGTGGAGGAAGAATTTTCCTGGTTATAGTATGCTATGCTCCTTAATAGTAAGGCAGCACAGGGGGCGTGGGGTGCTCTAGCTGCCCTGAAGGATGGTTGAGTGATGCTGTAATGAAAGACTGGAGGCAGTGGAGTCTTGGGTGGGGAGGAGTCCTTGCTTGACCATGGAGGTTAAGATTTATTCTCCTGTGCCCTGTTTATGAAATGCAAACTAATGCTGCTGTTCGGGGCAGTTGTGATCATTTTCTTTATGAGCGTGGTTGCAAGGGGGGGGTTCTTCAAGCCTCAGGCTCTAAGGTTGGATCACCTAGGGGCTTAACCCCGCTCTGTGTCAATCCTCCAGGCTGTAATAAAGAGCAGAGCAGTGGGGCTAAAGGAGCCCTGTGTTTATTTAGAGCTCTTGGGTCTAGGGCTGGGGCCTGAGCCGGGAAGGGGGTGGTTGGTGCTGCTGCCCATGTGGAAGAGGTGCCAGCCCTGCTTCCCTGCCAAACTGGGGCTGCCTGGCCAAGGATGGAAGGGGCCTCTGCCTTACCAGCTGGATGGGGGGCTGGATTATTACCCCAGCAGCTGGCCCTGGGGGGGGGGATTTATACCCCATCAAGTGTCCCTTGGGGGGGGGGGGGGGGTTTTACCCCCGGGACGGGGCCCCGGGGGGGGGGGTTATTACCCCATGAGCTGGCTCTGGGTGGGGGCTGGATTATTACCCCCTGAGCTGGCCCTGGGGGGGTGGATTATTACCCCAGCAGCTGGCTTTAGGGGGGATTATTACCCCATCAATTGGCCCCAGCCCCACGCCCACGTGTCTCTCCATCAGCCCCTAGGTGGGGCTGCAGGGCTAGCACGGCGTCACGTGACTCCTGTTAGCGAAGCGGCGACAACATCCGGGTCCTCCTGCCCGCCCCCAACGACCACAACAAGAGAAGCGAGGACGCGCTAAGGCCGGGCGGACACCCGCCCCTGCTGGCTCCAGAAGCCCCGCCCCTGCGGCGAGCTGATTGGCCGGCGCTTGTCAGCCCGGCCGCCTCATTAGCCAGCGGGAGGGCGGAGGGCGGGGATGTCACAAAGGCTAGGTAGGCGCGGCGGGCGGCTCCGGGGCGAGCGGTGGCGGCAGCTCCCTTCGCCTTGTCCGGCCCCCTCTCCCGGCGGGGTCCATGCGGGCGGCCGGGGGCGGGTTCCCGTGAGGCGCGGGGGGGAGGGGCGGGCGCGGGCCCGGCGGCTGCGGCAGGTGAGAGCGGAGCCCCTCCTCCCCCGCCGGCCCGCCTTTGTTCGCGGCCGGCCCCGCCCGCGGGGATCCCGCCCGGGGGCCACGGGGATGGGCGCCCGCCCTGGGCTGCGGAACGAGCCGCCGGGGGATTGGCGCCACCTAGCGGCGCCTCGGGCTAGGGCGCGCGGTGGGCGGGCCGGGGCCCCTCCCTGCCCACCCTCACCTGCCCTCTCCCCGCAGGGGCGCAGCCTGGAAGATGAGCAGCGCCGGGCGGGACCAGCCTCCCGAGCTGGACGTCGCACCCGCCTGCCCGCGGCCTGGCTCGTGAGCCCTGGGCATGGCCAACGAGAAGGAGCCTCCTTTCTTCAACGATGGGAACGTGGGGCCCCTCCGCTGCCAGCTGCCCGCCTACGAGACCATGGAGCTGTTCATCGAAACGCTGACCGGCACCTGCTTTGAGCTGCGTGTCTCGCCCTTCGAAACGGTCGTGTCTGTGAAAGCCAAAATCCAAAGGTTGGAAGGTACCTGGCTCTCCTTTTTGCCGAGGCAGCTCGCCACGCATCCCGGGAAAGGGCCAGACAACTCACAGGTGGCCCTTGGTCACCATTCTGCTCCAGATCAAGCTCGGAAATTGATTTCGTGCTGGCAAAAAATTAGTTTGTAGCTAGTAGTCTCCTGATATTGGGTTTAAAGAGCGTTCTCACACCTTGGACTATGTTCCTTTTCAGGTTTTGTGTAAGGTATTATTAGGTGGCGGTTTTCAAACTTTTTTCCTCAGGACCCGGTTGTAAAAAGCCGTTTGTGTCCGCAACCCAACAAGGACATCTTTCAGCAATGCTTTCCCGTCTTTTGGAGGTGGCACTTGACCCCGTGCCTGAGGATCTGCGACCAGTACTGGGCCCCGACCCTGTGTTTGAAAGCCACTGTTATTAGGGGCACATTTTTATCATGAGTAAATCTTTAACAATTTCTTCTTTTCGGAAATCCGCTAACACAGGATGGTCAGAGGTATAAACTTTTGGTTCCCCAACTCGTTTTAAAGCATTGGGGTTTTAACGGGAAGCTTGAATCTGCTGATTTGCACTGCATGTCGATCATACCGGTCTGTAGTTAGACACTGCTTTATCCTAAAGAGACAAACTTGCAGCGTGTGTTGAAGTTGAAACCCTCTTTATGCTGTTTTTGTATGTCAAAACTATTCAGTGGGTGGGGAGCTATTATTCTTTGTTAGAGAGATTTCATGATGCTTTACACTAGGGCCTCACTTCCAGGAGGCCTGCATTTAAGCGGTAAATTTACCTCCATGAAAACTTTCCCTGGTTGCAGTTAAACCAATGGCCTTGCACCATGTAACTACTGACATAGACCAAGCAAGAAAGCGGGATTTGTACGAAAACCAAAATCAGCTCTGCTACTGTAAGCCCCAATTTTTGAAAGTGTAGTAATATTATGGGGCTTTTATCAGTGTAGGTGTATTAATTTGTACCTGCGTAGCTATATCTTTCATGTAACCAGGACCTTAATTAGACTTCACGAGTTCAACACCTTGTGGTGGATGTGGGGAGGCGGGAAAGGTTCATGTTTTTTTTCAACATAGCCAAACATGGTGTTGGGGAGTAAATATGTATGTGGCAGCATACTAGTCAAATGAAGCGAGGAAAGGGAGAAGAGGAAAAGGGGAGATGCTATGTAAGGAAAAGTGCTGGAGCTGTAAGTGAAAGAAGGAAATAGCATATTGAGGTGACCAGAGCTGATGGCGTGCAGGTAGAAAGCAGAGTAAGCAACGTGGAAACTGTAGAAGTCCTTGAAAGTGGCGAGGAAGAGGAGTTTGAATTTTCTGTAAAAGAAATCTGGAGCTAGCGAATAAGTGTATCATGCTGGGCATGCCTAAATTGTGGGAGGATCCCAGTGAGTTAGTTACAAAAAGTACCACTTCTTAGAACTTTATGATTTAGGTGATGCACTTCTCAAAGTGAGAGAGTGGTACACAGCTTGACGTTCCCAAATATTGGATCGGATTGTGTAGGTTTTAGAATTCCACAAAAATGGGGAAGACACAAGTCCATTAGTGCTCATTTCTGAACCCTCTGGCTTATTGTTCCAGTGTGGAGCTAAAAACCCCCAAGATCCTTACCAGTGTACTGTGTCAGGGGCAGAGAGGCAATTCTTCCCTCGCTTGCAGTTAACGAGCTAGTACATGTAAATCGAATGCCATGGTGAAACATCCCCTTTTACCCTGTAAATGCCATTGGCTTTGCAAGCAAGTTACAGGCAAGTAATTACCCATGCTGTTCTGTAGGATCTCGGAGAGGAAGAAACAGAATCGCGTCAGCTATTCCCTTGCAAGGTCTGTGCTCAACAATGGTCAACTATAACAAATGCTGCTAGCAGAGCTAAAAGAACTAGCAGAAAGAATGATCTGTTGGTGTATTATCAAGAGACACTGTGGATTGTTTACACTGCAGCCAGACCTAAAAACAGACATATGGGGACCCAGTGCAGATGAATATTTCAGATAGTGCCAAAGCCATTTTCCTACTCCCTATTTCATAATCTGACCTTCTTGGGCAGGTTAAGGGACGTGGAAATAGTTGATGTCTGCTTTAGAAAGCTGGATATCTCACCAAGGACAGCCCCAGCGCCTCTCTGCTGTTTTTACCAAGTATGAAGACCACAGGTAAACTTTGATACCAGGTAAGAATCCAGAGCTCCTCACTAGCACATCTGAACCCTCCATGTATGAAACTGCTTGAAGCTCAACCAGAGCTGATGTGGTGATCATGCCTTTTCAGCAACAGATCTGTTCCCACGTGAACAGTCTCCCGTGCAGACTGCAGCAGACATATGCGAAGGTTCAAACTTGACCTAGCAAAACGCACTTGATTCTCTTCAAAGCAATGAAACCTGGGTTCTTCCTTCACCCAGAACAGTTACGTTGAATGAGATTTTGTAGCTGCTGTAGTGAAGAAGGGAGCCTCATTTGTCTCTGGCAGTAGTGATGTAAGAATTTAAATGCTGGCACAGTCTGCCTCAGAAGAGGATTACCATAACTTTCACCACATCAGTTTCACTTCCTGCAGGAACTGTAGAATGGTACGGTATGCAAGAACGAACGTGCTGATTGCTAATCATGGACTTTATGATAAATCACTCTGTAGATGTAGATCAACACTAACAATAGCAAAGTGATCATAAAGTGGTAAGATTTTGGCTGAGATGCAGTGAAAGCCTAGTTAGGAATATTTTTACACGGTGTGGAGATTGGAATGAATTGGTTTACTCTTCTGTTGCTGTTGGATTGAAAGTGATCCCTACCCAAGGCTCCCTAATGGCCCCAGTGGTGAACCATATGCACTTCTGAAGTCAACTCTCAAGCCATAGTTGGCTTTCTTTAAAGTCAAATACAGAGCAGCTTTGCCTTTGTTTATCTGTCAGAGTTTGAGATCACAATTCTTAGTTCTACCTTTTGTAATAATAATTCTGTTTAGAGATTCTTCTGTTTCTTCCTGTTCTTTTCATAGTCTGTATCACAAATGCATTACATTGTAAACAGCATCAGTCTTGTTCCTTACTACTTGAAGTCACAATCAACTGGTAAGTTCTAGAGGGGGAGCCGTGTAAGTCTAGTTCAGCAAAACAAACAAGGAGTCCTGCGGCACTTTTAAAGACTAACATGTTTATTTATCGCGTGAGCTTTCGTGGGAGAAATCCCAAACATCTGACAAAGTGGGATCTTGCCCACAAAAGCTCATGCAATAAATAAATTTGTTAGTCTTTAAAAGTGCCGCAGGACTCCTTGCTTGTTTAATCACCTGGTAGTTACTTTTACAGCAACCTATTGTGATGTCAGAGGATTGATTTCACTTGAAAAGCAAGCATCAGGAGTGGATTGAACTCTACAGGTTTCTTGCAGAGGCAAGCTTCTCCACTGAAAATTGTGGTGCTATCTGCCTGTGCTTGGGGTTATATCAGCCATAGAAAGTAGTTCTGGCTGCTGGAATCTTTGTATGGATTGACCTTCAAGATGGAATAAAAAAGGGAACAAATTGTTTAGCTAAAGCACTGAATACAGATCTGTTCCCAGATTCCACATATTATGGGGTAGAAGAGATGTTTCTGGTATGTTAAAGCAAGTACAGTAAGGAAACCTGTAAGATGTAGCAAGATGGAATGGGTTGAACTTCAGGGGCTGTGTCTGACAGGCTGGTTCCAGGAAGGGGAATAATGATAGCTTGCTGCATAGAAATGTAGAGTATGCGTATGCCCTCCATTTTTAGGGTGTAGAGCAGAGGTGCACAACCTGCGGCCCCTGGGCCGCATGCGTCCCACGAGCATGTTTTGTGCGGCCCTCTGGGAGCGGAGTGAGCGGGGGGGATCATGTGACGTGACCGGCCTTAGAAAATGCAATTTGACCCTGGGCCAAAAAAGGTTGTGCACCTCTGGTGTAGAGGCAGGGAGAGAACCTAGATTGGCTCGTAAGGGCCAGAGGAGCAAGTTGTCACTTGGAGGGAGGGAAGAGCTGAATTTGCCATCCTTCCATGAGCTCCAACTGGCTGGCTGACTTGATGCAACCTCGAAAGGAACACAGGTGAGCCCTAGTTGCTCAGTACTGATTAGAATTGCCCAGCGGCAGGACCGCATGCTTCATAGGAAGAGGGTGTTCTGTGTGACCCTTAGGATCATTGGTAGTTCTATGTTCTGAGCCTGCATGCAGAGAAGATAAACTACAATTCTGTAAAAGGACACTGAATGCAGCTTTCCTTTTACGTGCTCCTACAGCAACAGATTCTACTTTGTTTGCATTTTAAATGGAGGATTTATAGGAAATAACGTTAAAAAGAATGTGCTTGCACTTCCGTTACTTCAGACAGTTAAATGTTCTTTTCAGCATCCACCACCAAAAAAAGCGTTACCTTAAAAATGAAAATCACGTCTCTCTACGATTCAAGTTGGATCATTTAATTGTTGCAGAAGAACATTTTGTAACAAATGATCTATCAGTTTCTCAAAGTAATTGGAAATCACCCCTTGAAGGCAGATGAAATCATGACAAATTCAGGCTATAAAAACTCTGTAACCAGAACATTCAACAAGTTGGCAACAATTTTACTGCAGACTCGAAGGCTCTTGTCAACTGGTATTTGTGTTTGCTTTTGTTTCTGCTGCAGACTTTAAATATGGCCAATTGTTTAATAAAGAGCTGGCTGAGGAAGAGGTATTTATTGCTCTGTCGTGTGAGCTTGTCTCCTTCAGAAGTGTGTTTGACAGACTTCATATGGGTAGCACAGTAATATCAAGCATGCCTTTTCTTCTGGCTGAAAGAAAGGTATATTGATAGCTGCTAATGTGGAAAGAATAATATGAGGGGAACTTCATCTAGTAACTAGTTCATAATAAATTATAACAGTCGCTCCAGAATGAGAGTTCTGCTTCCGAATTGTGCATAGCAGAAGCAAATAGCAGCTGGCTCTTTTTTCCCCTATTCATTGTCAATTGTGTCCTCAGCTGTTGAACAGTTGAGATCTGAAGCTGTTTCAGGAAAGAGAGACAAGGTAGGGATGGTAATATCTTTTATTGGATCAGCCTCTGTTGGTGAGCAAGACAGGCTTCAGGTCTGGAAACAGTTGGCCAATGTAGATGCCCCCTAATTATATTCACAGGAACTTGCTTTGGCTATGCTGGGGCCTGTATTTCTTCAGCAGAACAGTTGCATCAGAGTTAACGGTGGAAGTTGTAGTGTAGCAAGACTTCAGGCACTTCATGCTTACAATGCCACACCTTGAAGTGTCTACCATGCCCTAGCCAGGGTGAGCTCTAGTGAACTACAGGATCCTCTTTTAGTTGTAGGCAAGGTTTACAAGATCAACTCCTGGGTATTCTGCAAGTCTCCAGTGTCTCAGTGTAGGCAGAGCCTTAGTCAAAAGCAAATGTAACCAGTTACAGTCAGAAAAGAGACTTTTAAAAAAAAGAAAACACCTTAATCGACAGATCTGTTCCCTGTGCCTAAGACACTTCCCCCCACTCTAAGAAAAAATACTGTTACTCTTGCTAGGTGTCTTCACATCTGACAAAGTGGGATTTTCTCCCACAAAAGCTTGTGCTATAAATAAATGTGGTAGTCTTTAAAAGTGCCCCAGCACTCCTTGTTTGTTTTGCTGAACTAGACTAACACGGCTCCCCCTTTGAAACATAAGAACATAAGAAAGGCCGTACTGGGTCAGACCAGAGGTCCATCTAGCCCAGTATCTGTCTACCGACAGTGGCCAGTGCCCAGGTGCCCCAGAGGGAGTGAACCTAACAGGCAATGATCAAGTGATCACTCTCCTGCCATCCGTCTCCATCCTCTGATAAACAGAGGCTAGGGACACCATTCTTAACCCCTTTCTGGCTAATAGCCATTTATGGACTTAGCCACCATGAACTTATCCAGTTCCCTTTTAAATATTGTTATAGTCCCAGCCTTCACAACCTCCTCAGGTAAGGAGTTCCACAAGTTGACTGTGCGTTGTGTGAAGAAGAACTTCCTTTTATTTGTTTTGAACCTGCTACCTATCAGTTTCATTTGGTGACCCCTGGTTCTTGTATTATGGGAGTATTTAAACAACTTTTCCTTGTCCACTTTTTCCATGTCATCTTGTTAGTGCTATGATTCTTGAGAGCTTAAATATAAGCTCTCATATGCATCAAACATAATTGTTAACTGAACGCCCGCTAGTAGGCCAAAGTCTTTCCTCCAGTACACCTTTGCAGCCTCAAGGTGCAAGATTGTAAATCCTGTGCCAAATTCTGCCCTTGCTGTCTATCTTGGTGATGCAAACTTCAGAAAAGTCAGCAAAGTCAACTTGACTTTCAGGTTGCTGGGTGAGTTTACAGGACGGCAGCTAGAAAACCTATCTTGTCAGTGTCCAGAGTAATTGAGACAGACAAGGAACCCTTACTGTCATTTTGTTACATTTTAGTGTTATCAAAAAATGAGTCATGCCAGCGTGACATCTTCACAAATCCGGATTTACTAGTGTTTGTGTCTTACCCTATGGGCTATTCCTGATCTTGCATTACTGTTCCAAATCATTCTGTTGTATCATGATATTTTGCAGCTTATGTTTTTCAAAATACTTGGCAGACGTTTCATGGAGTTGCTTTAATATTGATAAAAGTTCTTGCTGCTTTTAAAACAAAGTACTATTAAAATTACATACATTTCGGTAAGATCACTTAAAAAGTGAAGTTATAAAAGTATATCTTACTGCAGTTTATCATAGACATTGGGCACTATTCCATAACACAAACTCCATGGAGATGGTGAATCTGAGGTGTTGCAGTGCCCTAACTGGTTATCATAAATATTTGATGCCAGTTATATCCTGCTAGGTCAGTTACTGTGTCTTTCAAATGACTTAGTGTACTCTAAGTTATCAAGCAAACATAAGTAAAAATTCACGTTGCATTACACTACTTTGTATCCTCACTTTTGAGTGTTAGAATATACAAGTAAAATACGATTTTGAGCATACAGACATTAGAGTTATCAGGAAAGATGTGTTTGTATTTTGAATCTCTTTTACCAAAACTGCATAGAAATGGCTGTTATGAACTATAAAAATCTTTGGATATGTCTGTACCAGTCACTTAAAGTGGACCTTATTAAGTTGACTTAATCCACTTGGTTAAGTGCCCTAACTGCCCTTAAGTCGACTTAATAAAGTTGACTTAAGGGTTACTCCCGGTCCACGCCGTCCTTAAGTCGACTTAAGGAGTTGACTTGAGGCTTCAGTTGACCTAATGGGCGGTTCTTATTAGGTCAACTTAAGCTTTCATTAAGTCGACTTAATGAAAGTCAAGTGCAGACATGGAGTAATTTAGGTAGACTTAAGGGACAAGAATTAATGCCATTAAGAGAAGGTGTTTTTAAATACAATTTTAGCCCCGGAGCTGCAAACGCTGTCCCCATGCTTTACTTTAAGGGCATATGTCATCCCACTGAAATTGATTGGACTGTTCATGTGACTAAAATTAGTACCTGTTACTGTCTGCAGGATCAGGGCCTTACCTTTCAGTATTTTGTGGTTTGTTTATAGCAGTTTTGTAAAATTCAAAGAGTCTCCCAGTAGTGTCATTTAAAACATCATTTACAATTTCTAATAAACAAAATTATAATCTCAAATTCCGTTATCACATATTTTCAGACAGAGCCTCAGCCTGCTATAAATCTGAAGTAAATCACTCCATTTGCCGAGGAGTAATTACATCTTGTATACAACTGATATTGGAGTAAAGAGAGGGTGCTGTTCTCTTCCATATTTCTTCTCTCACAGCACAAGTCAGTACTCAGTGTTTGGCTCTGAAGAGGCATTTGAATAAACAGCCTGTATTCTTGTCTGAATGAAGATTCCTTCGCTGCTACGTTTTGAAAGATCAGAGAATTATAGGGCTGGAAGGGACCTCACGAGGTCATCTAGTCCAACCCCCTGCTAGAAAGCAGGACCACTCCCACTAAATCACCCCAGCCAGGGTTTTGTCTAACCGGGCCTTAAATATCCCCAAAGATGGAGATTCCACCACCTCCCTAGATAGCCCATTCCAATGCTTCACCACCCTCCTAGTGAGAAAGTTTTTCCTAATATCCAACCTTGACCTCCCCAGCTGTAATTTGAAACCATTGCTCCTTGTTCTGTCCTCTGTCACCATCGAGAACAGCCTAGCTCCCTCCTCTCTGGAGCAACCCTTCAAGTAGTTGAGGTTGCTATCAAATCTCCCCTCAGTCTTCTCTTCTGTAGACTAAATAAGCCTAGTTCCTTCAGTCTCTCCTCATAAGTCATGTGCCTCAGGCCCCTAATCATTTTTGTTGCCCTCCGCTGGACTCTTTCTAATTTGTCCACATCCTTTCTGTAGTGGGGAGCCCAAAACTGGACACAGTATTCCAGATGCGGCCTGACCAGTGTCGAATAGAGGGGAATATTAGATATTAGTGTGTATTAGTGCTAGCTTTTTGCAGCCAGTGCCATGCCATGACCCTAGTGCCTAGGATAATGTTTGCACCTCTCCTGCCAGCAGTTGGTCTGGGGCCTCCATAGAGTTTCATTCTACTTACAGTGTTTGTTTTTAATGAAGTCCTAAAATGGATACAATTGCTTTCACAGGACACTTTCATTTTCAAAGGCCCAGCAGACAGACGGATGCCCACTGTGATTTGTGCCTGTGACTCTCAACCTTAAACAATTTGCTGATTTTTAAAATTATTATTTTTCCTTTCAAACCTGGCTTTGGATGTGCATCTACCTAAGAAATCAAGATTGGAAACTCTCATTCTCCTTTTAGGAAGGTGTAAAGGGTCATTCCTGAATTAATCTGCAGCTTGCTTTAAAAGGTGTCAACGAAGTTAGCCAGCAAGTGACATATGATTTCCTGTAATTTCCAGCGCAGAACGCAGACCTCATGTACGCTGCTGCTTTTCAGCACTTCAGTTTGGTTTCCTTTTCATAATACACTGTCATGTCCGATTTGTTCTAAGATGTTGGTCTGCTACAATAACAAGCTTTAGCAGCAGTAAGATTAGTCGAGTATTTTTGTATTTTAAAAAAAAGAGATCTTTGGGTGTTTGCAGGACAAATTCTGTGCAGCTGTGGGTAGTGTACCAGAATCTGAAAGTTCAGATTTAACAGAGACAGAAGTAAAAATGCCATAAACTGGTGGCGCCTGGTCTAACTAATGGCACCAATAGTGGGTGATCTTTCTCTAAAATATACAAGTGTGGCTGTGGCCATTATCTACATTATCTGACGGGCTAATTTTGCCTTTTCAACGGATCAGTAGCCAGAAGCCTTATTCTGTAGCCAGAAGCCTTATTCTATTTGCTGCCAAGGCTCAAAGGTCTTGTAGAAGCGTGTAGGATACATGTCTCTACATGCAGCAGTGAAGAGTACGCTGTGTCCATATTGTGTGGCTTGGAGGTGGGGGGAAGGCTCTGGCAGGCAGTAGTCAGTGGGCAAAGCCTCCCTACTGCCTCCCCCCACTAGAGCCTTTCTCCGCCCGCTGGAGTCTTTCACTGTGGAGGGGGAAGGCTGTCTCAACAGGGAACTGCCCGTCTTTTCCCTCCTGCCAAAGCCTTTGCTGTGTCAGGGAAAGCCTCCAGTGCTAGGGAGGCAGCTACTAGAAGTACAGATGTGCAAGGCACTTTGCTTGTGTGTGCAGAGCGCCATGTAATTGTGTACACACTCGGGTTCTAACAAACACATAGTCTACTGGCGCTTTCGAAGACCAACAAATTTATTTACCACATGACCTTTCGTGGGAGAAAACCCCACTTCGTCTGCGTGCTGTAGCACAGAATCAATGCTGAGCTGAATTTGGGAAGCTCCTATGAGTAAGGCCATATTTGCGTTAGCGTTAGCCAGGGTAGCGTGTGTCAGCCTACCTCGGCTGCAGTCCCATCTTAACTTGCTGACAAACCTTGACTGTGGGTGGTGGCTCTCATCCAAGTTCAAAGGGGGAGCCGTGTTAGTCTAATTCAGCAAAACAAACCAGGAGTCCTGGGCGCTTTTAAAGACTAATTTATTTATCGCATGAGCTTTCGTGGGAGAAAACCCCACTTTGTCAGACACTTCAAAATTGGATTGCTGAACCAGACTGCTGCACTGTGGGATTGATTCAGTTGGATTGCTGAACTAGACTGCTGACGAAGTGGGATTTTCTCCCATGAAAGCTCATGCGATAAATAAATGAGTTCGTCTTTAAAAGTGCCACAGGATTCCTTGTTTGTTAATCCAAGTTGTAGCCCTTACAATGTATTTAAATCCATGCCTAATGTCTGGCAAGTGCTGTGGCTGGAAAAACAGAACCATTTTTTTGGCTCTCTGATGAAGATTCTATGGCGATACTGTATTAATTGACTAACTTTCCATGTTGTCTTTTTCAAAGGCATCCCCGTCTCTCAGCAGCACTTAATTTGGAATAATGCGGAGCTGGAGGATGACTACTGCTTGAATGATTACAAGTGAGTATAAGATAAAACTGAAGCAAACAGTTCCAGATATAACTGTTATTTGGGAAAGAGGGAGTACTGAAAACCTTCACCTTTTTTGTTGACTTTTTGCAGCATTTCAGAAGGCTGCACTTTGAAGCTGATACTGGCTATGCGAGGTGGGCCTATTAATACGAGAAGAGGTAGGTACAAGTTTGTCGTCTTCAGTCAAGACACAGTTTAATAATGACTCCTATACAAATGATTGTAACTGTATACCATTGCTTTTTGGCTGAATGGACTTTGATTTCCAAAGGGGAAGCCGTGTTAGTCTATTGTAGAAAAACAACAGAGTCCTGTGGCACTTTTAAAAACTAACAGATTTATTTATCGCATGAGCTTTCATGGGAGAAAATCCCACTTCAAAGCGTCTGACAAAGTGGGATTTTCTCCCACGGAAGCTCATGCGATAAAGAAATCTGTTAGTTTTTAAAAGTGCCACAGGACTCTGTTGGACTTTGATTGTAAAGGAAATGGAAGATCTTTGAGGAATGTGGAAGGGTCTGTTCACCCATCTTTTGTGGTTTTAAAAGCCATTAACACAAACCCATGTCTTACAAAGGAAACTGTTAATGTAAAGTTTAACTAGAAATTGAAAAGTGAATAAAACAATTGACTTGGCTGCCTTTCATCTCCTGAACTGCACAGTATAGATTTAATGTTAGAATAAAATATTAATCTATACGTTTAATCAAAATATTGGAAGGGACGATAAAATATGCACATGATGGTGGATTTTCCAAAGGACATTTGTGGAGTTGGATGCCCATTGAAATCCCCAAATTCCCAACTTGTATTGAAAATCTCAGTTAACGTGGCTAAGTCACACATTCTGCTGGAATGTTAAATTCTGTGTGTCCAGACGAAATGTGAAAACACATTATGCACTCCAAAAGGGACACATTTTAAAAATCATGCTTGCCTAAAAATGTCTCTTCTGGTGTCATAACCAGTGTTTCTCAGCCTTTTAAGTTGTGCCTCCTACTTCTGAAAATTTTAATAAGTATCCCCACACTCGGCTGCCTCCCGTCTGGGAGCTGGGGCTGAGGGAAGCAGGCAGCTGCCACGCGTACTCCCAGCCTGTGTTTGGCATACCTGGGGGTACATGTACCACAGGTTGAGAAACTACGTTGTAAATAATATTAAGATTATTATATTATAGCAAAGTTATTAGAGAATTACTTTTACCCATTTACTTTTTTTCATGCAACACTTGTGTATAGTCAGTTGAATCTGGGGCACGGGTGTTATTTGTTACTAACTCACTTTATAAAACTAGCTATTTTTCAAGTCAGCCTCTCTTTTAAAAAAAGTTGCAGGGGAAAGAGAAGAGTACTATCAGAAATCCAGAACTATTTGGTGTGTAGAGTTTATGGGAGCCTTTGCTTCAATATATCTCATTGCACTTTGAGATCATACTAGCAACCGTATCAAGGACTTTGATTTTTTTTGTTGTTTTCCTTTCCTTTCAAATTAGTCAGAGCCCTGCAAGTTGCTGCAGTTCCTGATACCTTCATTGGGGGCAGAGGTGGTTCTTCCTCAACCTAACATAAGTTAGCGCTTAGTTTTATTATCCACTTCTCAGACTGAGGTATAGTAACGCGTGGTTCTAGGACCATCCTTAGTGGTGAATGAAAGAGAAGGGCAGTAATTTTGGCAATACGTGGCCTTGGCAGCTTAAGCATTTCACACGACCTAACACATCTCATCAGCTCACAGATACCCTATTGTAATGGTATAGGGCAAAAGAAACAAAAAGGGGGATATACAGTTTAATGAAAATGGAGAATGGGTTCTGAGAATGGCTGTGAAATGGAGCTACTGGCTCCAGATAGTTTGGATTGCACCCTGAATGCTGATGAAAATACAAATACAGGACTGTCTCTGCACTGATTCTGACCTAGACGTCTGATGGACCTAATTTAAAACTTTGGATTGCACCCTGAATGCTGATGAAAATACAAATACAGGACTGTCTCTGCACTGATTCTGACCTAGACGTCTGATGGACCTAATTTAAAACTTTTTGTAACTAACATAATTGGACAATGCAATTTTTAGCTGACAGCTGGGGTTCAGGGTGAGAACCCGGTTCATGCTTGCAAAGCATATATAAAAGGACACCCAGATCATTTTGCAAAGGCTCCCTTCAGCAACATTCTGCAATAGCTTTGGGTCGAAGAGCAATGGAGTTTTGAGCATCAGAATTAGAGCACCAAACATCTTCTTATGACTTCAGAATCTCTGTGCCCTGTGAAGAATAGCTCTTAAACTGCAGTACGGTTACGTGAGCCAAGGACATTATCCTGACACCTATTTTACTACAAATGGAGCAGCAGCCTAGACCGGGCTAGGTAAAGCTTTATGTGCTAAGACCCACGAAAGCTGAAAGTGAGGAAATCCCTTTGCTATTTTCACTTGTAAAGCACACTGTAGGAGAGAACTCAACGCATCCTGTGGGGATTCACGTCTAATCAGGCTTAAATGAGTTCAGCTTTCAAAGGCAATTAAAAATAATCTGCCTGACATTTAGAGCTTTCAAGAACCTCAATTGTATTGTCACTAAGTACAATCTACCATATGTAACTGTAAAAATGCCTTGTTTTACAAAACGGTGCTCTCATCGTCTCACTGAGTGCTTGTCAGTCAACTTATTTTCATATGAGAATTAATTAGCCTTTACGATTAGAGCAAGGAGTTCCTTTAGACGTACTCTGGCAAAGCTGACGGTAAAATGGTTCCAGGCCTTCTAAATAAACTGTGAAGCAGTTTGCTGTAAACTTCAGTCACTCAACAGGCTTCTTCTAGGATTCCCCCCCTAACTAGTGCCTTTGCCAGAAAAATACTCAGCTCAGTGTATTTAAAATATTGCGAGCACTATTGGGATTGTTTTTCTTTTTTTCAAACTAGAGAATCAAGTCTGACCTCGCTCTTCCTCATTTAAGAATGGAGGAAAATTAAGGTTTAAAACACTAAGATGAGTCTAATTTCACTGCTCTTTGGATCTTGTCAGCTCACGTTTTCAAAGGAGATTTAAATATTTTAAGGGGAAGTTTATATTTAAGGTTTTGCTATGTAGGGGTCACAAGATGGTGCCAATTTAACTTATTTTACTTACTAATCGAGTTCATAGAATTCTCCACCTTCAACTAACCAACTTCTTCTTTTCTGCCTTTCTGTCCCATCCTTGGGCATCTGAAGGCCCCTCTGCTTTTGGTCTGCCTTTGTCTTTCGTGTCCTCTTTCCCATCACCTTGGCATGTACTCCAGTGCTGGGGGAGGAGGAACACTCTCTCTGAAGGCACCAGTGGGGAGGGGGGACTTCTCTCTCCTGCTGTTGTGGATAGGGAGGGTCTGAAGCCACACGTGGGCCAGATCTTCAGTGACTAAGCAGAGGCAGCTCACTTATTTCATTCCTTCCTTTCCTGTATGCGGGATTCTGCTTGGAGTTACTGCTGAGATGGACTTCTGCTTCAATAAGAGGAGTGAGCAAAGGAACAGGGGTAGTAATGGAAAGGGGAGGAGAGCCAAACAGGTGAATAGGGAATAACAACAAACACCGTAATTTTTAGACGGTGCTTTGGACTGACCCATTTCAGTCAACTGTTTCTGGTGGTGGAGATTTAAAAAGAACCCTGCCTCTAAATTGTCCCCAAACACACACAATGATGCGGCCAAAGCATTCGTGCCATTGCTTTTCTAAAAGTTGTAGCAGGTGCTACTGGACGTCCTGTGACTAATTTCCTTTTTAAAAAGAGCAGTGAGTTGAGGCATTGAATAACAGCAAGGGAGCCGTGATGTGGATTTTAATGTTTCTGACCGGGTGCATGGAGGTGTTCATGAAGCTGGGCAATAAAACCCAGGCGCAGAGAGCTAAGGGCACAGAGAGCTAGGGGCGCAGAACCGTCTGCTCCAGAAGGCTCATGGGTTCCTCTGCCAGCAGTCACTGAAATCCCAGAGGGAGGAGATACAAACATAGCAGGGAGAGGTCTGGGAACTTGAGCCAGCTATTAGTACTTCAGACTCTTGAATGCACTCCCACAAATGACTTGGACCCACAGGGGTTCAGACTACGGCTAGTCACGTGTTTAATGTTTGAGTGCTGGCTGGAAAAATTCTCCTTTTAGGCTTAGTGCTTCAACTTCTTCAGATTACTGTTTCCTTTATTCCATCAGTGACATTTTCAGCTCATCATATAGGGTTCCTTCAAACGCTGTATGCAGGGTGAGGTGTTCTGCCTCAGCCTCCTGGGGGGGCTAGACATCAAAGTTGAAATAGCTTGTTTTTCATTTTCTTTTCTCCTCATAGTTCCACTGGACGACCCTATTAGGGAAATGGCTGAATACATGGACCCCAGTCGAGATGAGGTCTGGGAGAAGGGGCCATCCAACAAACAAGTCACCTTCTTGGTGTACCGAGAAGGAGATCAGTTGAATTTCTTCCGTGTTGTAGACAGGGGGGATGGCACTTTAACACCGTTATCTGAATCTTTAAGGTAAAAAGTGGGTTTTGATTTACATGTCTGCCTTGGGGGTTTGGTGAGGGTGGGGGAAGACTGTACAATTTTTCAGCTGTTCTTCCTTGGCTTGCATCCAAAGAACGCTTAGACTGTCACGAGCATTACTATTACAGATCACATTGGCAGATGACCCAAAGCTGAGTGCAGGGGCTGGCAAACACTTTGAAGGATAGGGCCAGAATTCAAAGGGATCTTGATAAATTGGAGAACTGGGTATAGACAGTAAAATGAAATTCAGTGAAGGTGAATGTCAGGTGCCGTAATTAGGGAAGAAAAACAAAATGCACACACAGATTTGGGGGGGTAACTGGTGTGGGAGCAGCACCGCTAAAGAGGATCTGTGAGTTGTGAATCAGCTTCAGCACGAGTTGCTAATGTGATGCTGTTGCAGAAAAGCAAACGCAGTTTTGGGTTGCATTAACAGGCAGGGCGTGCAAGTTATAGAGTGCGATAATACCACTCCAGCTGGGATTCGCTAGAACCAAATAGAGTACTCTGTCCAATTTTGGTCATCAGTGTGTAGAAAGGATGTGGAGAAACTGGAAAGGATCCAGGGGCAAGCAACAAAGATGATCAAAGGGGTAGAATGCAAGCAAAGACTGTTTATGTTTAGTTTGGAAAAGAGGAGATTAAGTGGGGGACACGATAGTGGCCTTCAAATGCTTGGAAGCCTGCCATAAAAAGGGTGGAGAAGTTGTTCTGTCTCGCTGCAGAAGGCAGGACAAAAGGCAGTGGGTTCAAAGTGCAGCACAGCAGATTTAAATTTAATCTCAGGAAAACATTCTTACCTCTAAGAACAGTAGGACAATAGAACAAACTGCCTAGGGAGGTCATCGAAGCTCCTTCACTGGAGACTTTCAAAAAGCGGTTGGTGGCCATCTGACTTAACAAATCCTGCATCTTGGCAAGGGGTTAGAGAGAACCCTTATGGGTCTATATGATTAGTATTTAAATATATAAAATACAGCCGTGTTTACATTTGGGTGGCCTCACTAAGCAATAAGACTGCAGAGGATGCAATAATGCTAAATGTTCTCTCTCGTGTTTCTCTGTAGCTGCTAAACAGTAAACAAATAGCGTGATTACGTTATTGGGATCTCGAAGAGGAAAGTTTGGGTATTGCACTCATGCCCTACTGCTTGGGCCCCTGGGACTGGGGGCACAGAAACACTGCTAGATAACCTGAGCTTTACAGCATGGAACTCATGCTATTGAGCCTCAAGTCTGCTTAAAATGCACTCATTCAAACAATTGATTACAAGTAGTGTCAGGGACTCCCCACATCCCCCGAGTTCCCATCACAGTTGTTGGGGTTTTATAGTCATTTTTCTCTTTTTTTTAAAAATGGTATTTCCTCAGTGGGTCGTGAGACTTATACAAACAGGAAAAGCAGTGAGAGAGGCACGCTTCCAGTTGCGCAAAGCAAAGTGAGGTGTCGGACAACTCCTTTCAGCTCTTTTGTTAGAGTTATCAAAGGAGTGGCTTGTAACAAAAGTAGGTGAAAAGCAAGCAGAGAGAAGTGACTTTTCATTATTTGCAAGGCTGGGAGTCTGGATGGGCTCTTTAATGAAGAATCTTCATTAGTAAAGATACAAAATGTCCGCTGTTTCTACCTTCAGCTTCTAGTGAGGAAATACATGAATTGGATTCTGATTCTGGATTTGCCATCCTTTTTCATCCAAGAACTGTCCTTGATCCGTGCCTAGCAAGTCAGCAAAACCACTAGTTCCTGGAGCAGGCCGCCTCTAAAAACAGTAGAAGATGCCAGCTTTAATTTTGTGTTATATGATTGAGGCATACCCGGTTTGTGCGCACACAACATTTGGCATGCTGTGTTATAATTATACCCATCTGACCAGTGATAATTTCCTCCTGGGTTTTAGTTCTTTCTGTCTCTCTCTTGCAGGGAAAATACTTCTGTTAAACTTGAGGTACTTGTATGAATCAACCCTAAAAGCTTTTTTAATGTTCCCTCTGTTTCACGGTTAAATGTTGGACATGTAGCAATATAATAAAGCTGGAACACATATTAAGGTTCTTATTCCAATTCCATTCTGGGGAGTTGAGCAGAAGGTGTGATGTTACAATATATCCAGTGATCGGCTCCATTGATTGGCAGGCTGTGTTAAATGTATTTTGTCTTGTTAGGTCAAGCTATGCTACCATCTTTACCTTTTCCAAAGCAGACTCTTTAGAACCCTAAACTGATCTTATTTTGCTTTTGTTTTTATTTTAAAAAACTATGTCAAATCCACATGGGTTGACCCCTCCTTTTCCATTTATGGTGAAAACACCCCTTGGGACCACTAGAAATGTGGACTTCCCTTTCATGCCAGTGTCTGGTTAATGAGAAAACTGATCAGTTTGTTGTTTGAGTCACACAGTTAACAGCTTTGGCCGTGCCAACAGGAGATGCTTGGGAAACTGGTTGTTTTTTAGGGAAAATATAGTGCATGCAGAACAAATGCAACAGATTCCCAGAAGCTTGCCTATATTCTAATCTCATCATTACCATTTCATGGTGTGAACATCCCATTAAGGGAGTCTTATTTTCTTCTAAGAAAACTGCTTTTGAAACATCCTTTCATACAGTTCCTATAGTGCTTTTTCAACAGATTGGTTATTGGCTTTGAATTCATTACTTACCTGTAAGTCCGTTGACTATAAAGTGTGAAAACACAAAAGCTTTGGTTTCTTTCTCTTTTCAGTGGTGGTTCCGTTTATAACTTATATGCAGATGACGATGAAGAAGCAGAGGCATCTCCTTCTGGCCAACAGATTATTGAGAATTCAATTACTATGAATAAAATGAAGCTGCTCAAGGCAAAGATGGAGAGCATGAATCTCAGTAAAAAGGTGAGATTTCCTCACGCTAAAATGACCCATTTTGTTAAGTAGCAGGCTGACTTGGAAGTGGTCTTCCCTTTACACAGACAATAGTTTCCCAGCTGGACCCACTGCTCAGCAGTCAAAGAATTCAATCCTGTCTCATGGATTGTTTGACTTTCACTAACATGAGGCTTTTTAATACTTAACACTAGGACTGCTGTGGTGTTTCCACGTACAATAAGCAAACGGTGGTGTAGCCGTGCCAGCCCCAGTTTACGAGGCACACGAGGTGGATGAGGTAACATCGTTTATTGGACCAAATTCTGTTGATGGATTGGACAAGTTGCTGAGGTACACAGCATGTAGCTTGAAAATATATCCCTTGAAGTTGGTCCAATAAAAGATATTGTCTCACCCCCTTGTTTTAATCAGGAAGCAAACTACTTAGCCTCTGAAAAGTATTAAGTGACACCTTGTTAAGAAATATTCTAACTAGGAAAAGTATGAATAAGAGACTGATGAACCAGACGGAGACTCTGGATTTCTGAGTTTAGTTCCCACCCTTGCAGTGGAACTTGGAACTAGTCTCTGTGTCTCAAACCCTGTCTGTGAAGCCGAGATTGATAGTACTTCCTTTATCTTGTCTAGTTAGGTTGTAAATTCGTCCCTGCAGGGACACTCTCTTGCTGTGTGTGTGTGTGTACAGCCCCAAGCACAGCTCTGACCCAGTTTCAGTTGGGTTCTCTTGACTGAACACAAATAATGTCTTTTTTTTCCCCTTGAAATAGCCTAAGAAGACTGTCAAAGTAAAACCTCGTCCACCAATGGCTCCTCGACCCTCTAGCGGTTCAGCGGCAGCTGCCCGTCACCGGTTTTTAAGAGTACTCCCCCACATTGGACAGTCCTGCCTACCTCCTCCTGGGAATTCATGTCCCTCCGAGTCTTCCCAGAATGCACTTTCACCTTTGGCGACTTTGGCCACTGCTGGTAGAACAATGCCATCCGTTACTAGTGACTTTCTTAAGGAAGATGATAGCTGGGAAAGCACCTCCCGGGCTCAGTCAGTTAATAGCATTCGACTACCACCGAAAATATCTCGTGTTGAACTAGAAAATGCAAGACTACCTACAAATAACTTCCTTCCCCCTGTCCCGTCGCTGCCTACACATTCAGAAAAAGCTTTAGAAAATGTGACGTCTCCAAACGAGGACGATCCGATCTTGTATTCACATCTAACCAATGTAGAATTGTGTGCAACAGAAGAAAAGTTTCTACCTGAAACAGATGCTTTCGCTTTTTTAGCAGAAGCAAACACTGCTGAACAGTGTAGTGAGCTGTATGGCATAGGGAAAGTAAACCCAGAGCTCGGACTGTCTGATGCAGATGAGGAGTCTCAGGCTGTAGGGCAGCATGGCAAACCCATTACGAAAATCCTCAGCGCTGCAACAATGGAGGCTGGGCTTCTCAACACTCGTGAGCTAAGTCCTCAGAAGAACACGCTCTTGTCTCCCCTTCGGTATTCAGCACAAATGGCACATCACAGCTCTCTGAAACCACAGACACAATCCAAATGCTTTGAGGTCAGTAACTTGAGACCTGCTGTCTCCCCAAACCTGCTCCGATCTTTGGAGGTCCGCAATATAGCTGATTCCTCTTTTCCAAGGACTACTAGATTTCGTGGCGTGAAGGTAGACTCGCCTGGCAAAAGACCCGATATCATTTCAAAAATGGAAGCTAGGGACATCACGGAGGTGGCAAACAAGGCATCCAAAGAACCCGTGGGTTCTGTAAATAACTTAGAATTTCTAGCTTCGCTGGCTCGAAGCACAAGCAGGGAAAGTTTACAGAATTCCTGCGGGGCGGGCAGGTTTCGGACTTCTGGTATTGCACTACCTACAAACCTCCAACGTTTTCAGGAAGAAAGCTTTAGGAAAGCCTCTCCCCCTGGTGAAGCTGCTGAATACTTCCTAGTAAGTACCAACGCTTTCTGAACAGTTGGGGTTTCCTGTCTTCTCTAGTAAAGCTTGCCAAAAATGCTATTTTTCAAGATGGGGACTATAAATCTCATTTCACTCCATGAATAGTTCAGAGCAGACAGTCTTTTAGATGTCATTTGGCACCTTCCTTGCGTATTTAGTTAATCAGCAATCTTCCTACAGATTTACAGTAATTTTAAAGCATTTTTGTTTCAGAATGCATTTTGTAAACTCCTTTACTACTTGAACTCTGCTGCAAAATACCGTTTGTGTACAGGTGTCATCTGGCTCCTGCAGTTCATTAATTGAGAGCCATTTAAATGTTACCATGTAAGTGACAGTATACATAGCTAGCCACAGACTTTGCATATGCTGTACGATATAAATTAAAATGTGGAAAGACTATTAAATAGCAGTCTTTTTAAACAAGGTATGGTTCACGTTAACTTGAACTTCAGGTACCAAATAGTTCTCATAACTCTCTTCATACATACATTGAGTGATATAACATGAGTTTCAGACAAGCTGATATGAAATTGTGTAATCTTTTATTTGTCTTCCGTCTGCCAGTAATTCCACTTAAAATATTCTTGTTTTTAGTTTGCCCATGGGCTTGGAACAAATGGAAACATTGCAGCTACAGGGAATAGAGTTGGTAAGCAATGTTAAGTCTTTTCCCAATTATAAAACACACAAAGAACAAAAATTATACCTTTTGTATAGCGTACATTTTCTACACTGTATTTTTATAGAATGGTATTAAATCTGAATGTTGTGCTTTCGTACATGGATCTTATTCTGGTCTTGGCCAGAATTTGGGACTCAAGGGAGTATTCCTGGCTCTGTCACTGCCCTGCTTGATGATCTAGGCCAACCCACTTTCCTCTTTGGCTCCCTTTCCCCATCTGTAAAGGGGGGATAATGTACTACCTTTTCAAAACACTTATCAGTATTTATGGAAGTGCTGTGTAAGAGCTAGGTGGCACGAAGGTGGGTGTATAGCTGTGGTTTTAACTGTATCGTTTTTCTTCACTGAGTTCCCAAAGGTGTTCTGCACCATCCACTTAAATACACACGTTCTGTGCGCTGAAGAGCATGGAACGTTAAGGGGCTGACCGGGCAAACCTGTGAAAGTCAATGGGACTGCAAACCTAAATGAAGTTACTCCTGGGAGTGCAGGACTGGGTCCTCCTGACAGACCTACCAATAGGAACCTTGGAGCCGGCTAGGAGAGGGTGGGCCTTACAGATAAGGTCCTGAGTTGGGTTTCTCATTGGCGCATACATCCCAATACTTGTGTTAATGCAGTAGCTACTGACAATCAAGCCGCATGTTTAATGCCCGAGTATGGATTTAGGTGCCTGCCTTTGGGGACCCAAGTTTGAAAATGTTAATCTGTATTTCCAATTTAATTTAACTGTTGCTACCATCTTGGTCTTGTATGCTGCCTAATGCCTAGCTGCCACGGTTTTCTTGCTAATACTCACTTTTCTTAGGGCAGATCTACAATTAAAATGCTACCCGCCAAAGCTAGTAAGCTGACGGGAGAGCCGCTCCCATCAGCCTATTTAATCCACCTCCGTGAGAAGCAATAGCTATGTCGACTGAAGAAACTCTGTCTCTGCGTAGCGCTGACTACGTTGGGCGTTAGATCGGTAGAACTGTGTTGTTCAGGGGGGTTGGATTTTTCACGTCCCTGAGTGACATAGTTAAAATAACGTAGGCTTAAAGTGTAGATCTGGCCTTAAGAAAATTGGACTGTTGGCTTTGTTTAGCCCATTTTTTTTGTTACTTTAACATAACCTCTTACCATTGTTCATTAAAATTTGTTTATTTTACTTTATTTACTACTTAACATTGCCAATAATTTATATAACGTGTTTGCCTAAACACATATTTAACGTTAATGGCTCAATTGATGCACACGTCACTGACAGTCTTAAGGCTCGTAAAAGAATTTCAAGTGACCAGGACTAATTTTAATCCAGTATATGATTCAGACCCTTTCACATGTACATGTGTGTAAAAGACTGTAAAGACAGTTGTCTGTATGGTGGAAAAACTTTAGCATTCAGAATAGTAATGTAACTTGCAAATGCCTTGTATTTGGATATCCAGCAGCACTACATAAGGGGAGTATTTATTTCTGTAGATGTTATTTTTGGTTCCATTTTGGACACCAGTGCATTTTGGTACTCTGAATCTTAAACTTTCTTTGGTGTGTGGTAAGAGTCAGTTGTATGTAAGCAGATGTTTCTTGGGACAGTGTGCTTAGCTCCATTGTAAGAGGATAAGGACAGTGTGCCCGTGGCCTACTTCGATGTCTGGAAGTAGTTCTAGCGTCTGAAACAAGTCTAGCTACTTGGTAGGGAAAGAGGTAGAAGGATATTGCTAGCTACTGTTGCTGTAAGCAGTGATCGCTCCAACACATGGCCCTGATCAGATCTTTTGTCTCTGAACCATTTTCCTTAAGGAGTCAGTATGTTGCAGATGAAGCCCTTTAGTGATGAATACCATTCTTTGTCACACTCCTGGAGAAAAGCTTCTTGGGTTTTTTTTAATTCCTTATTGAAGAAAAGTATCAGTGTCTTCATTTTGTCTTCAGAATAGCTTTAATGGTTATTTTTATGTTGGTTCAGTAAATGTAAGAGGTCTTTCATCTTTTTAAAAAACTCTCTTAAACCTTTCTCGGTTAGCTGGGAAGGCCCCAATGGGTACAAGCTTTGCATAGCTGTTTAGTGCAAACAAGACATCCTAGGTAGTTAGAACTGCCAATTCGGCGTGGGATAGAATATCTCCAATTTTCCTGCCTTTCAGACCTACGCAGATAGGCTCCAGTGCCCGCAGGCACTCCCTGCATGCAAGTCCAAAGAAGCTCACTCAGTAGTGACTCTCATTTAGTGATGAGTTCAGAAATCAGTTGAACATGATGGACTCTTGTCCTCCTGTGCTTCACACCCTTCATAGTCGTCCTTTACAGTCTTTTCCTCCGCCTAGCGTGACTTTGGAAGCAGTGATGAGCAGTGAGATATTTGGGAGGCATTGACTCGAAGATCTTGTTCCTCAAAAGGGAATCGTACACCTTTCACCGTTACAACTGCTGATGGCCTCTGGGGAGAAGGAATGGAGACTGTCTTCCTTCCACTGCTGGTTAATCCAAAGCTTCCCAGGTGTTTCCTAGCGCCAGTCTCCAGTCCAAAGGCGTGGTGCTAGAATGGTCCTCACTGGAGTGAAGGAAGCTATTGCTTGCATAGCCCACTCCCAAAGTAAGTTAGGGGGTGAACATTTTGCATGACTTGGTAGGGTTTTCTTCCCTTCTTCCTGTCGCCACCTAGAGTCAGTAAGGCTAAGCAGTGTATCAAGTTTCAGAGGGGTAGCTGTGTTAGTCTATACGGCAAAAACAACGAGAGTCCTGTGGCACCTTAAAGACCAACACATTTCTTTGGGCGTAAGCTTTCGTGGGCTGCAACCCACTTTATCAGATGCGTGAAGTGGAAACTATAGTTAGGAGAGAGGTGTGTGTGTGTGTGTGTGTGTGTGTGTGTGTGTGTACTTGCAAGGGTGAGGAACATTGCAATGGGGAGGGCAAGAGCTAGCAAAGTGAGTTGAGTTAGGGTAGATAAGGCCCATTCACACCGGGTGGTGAGAAGGTGCGAACAGGGACAATCATTTTTTGTAATGTGTTAACCTTTCCAAGTCCCTATTCAGACCCACTCTGATTGTATCAGGTTTGCAAATCAGTTCCAGCTCTGCAGTTTCTTGCTGAAGTCTGGTTTTGAAGTTTTTCTGTTGGAGTCCGGCAACTTTCAAGTCTGCTACTGAGTGTCCAGGGAGATTGAAGTGTTCTCCTATTGGTTTATGGTTGTTTTGTGTCCATTTATTCTTTTGTATAGGGACAGTCCGGTTTGGCTATCATACATGGCAGAGGGGCATCGCTGGCACACGATGGCATATACCACATTAGTGGATGTGCAGGTGAACGAGCTCCTGATGGTATCACTGGAGTCAGTGTGTGGGCAGAGTCGGCCACGGGGTTTGTTGCAGGGTTAGGTTCCTGGGTTAGTGTTCTTGTTGTATGGTGTACGGCGTATTAAGGTTTCCTCTCCATCGGGGTAATGCATAGTTGGCAGTGTTTGCTCTGTCAAAGCTTGCTTGTTTTCTGTGGCATCACTTTTAGTGCTGTTATCTGTGCATGTATTTATTTGGCTGAAAGAAAGAGCCTTCCAAATACAAGTAATCAGGTTCTCTTTTGTGGTAGGGAGTACCTGGAAGATTACAACTTTGTGAGCACATTAGCTTACTCGGTTATTCTTGGAACAGCCATCATCTGAGCTGTGTGCACTGCACTGTAACCTCCAGCTATTACTGGTTGCCAAGGAGCTTGGCTTCTGATATGTTTGTCTTTTTAACTCTGCAAACAATCGTGTTTGCAAACTGCCTGGGTGTATTTAATAGGCGCTTACATAGTGTTCTCCTTCACCTGCTTTGGAGCATTTTGAGCTGCATTTGAATAATCAGAGAAAATGCACTTGGAAGATCAGATCTAAGCAGTCGTATCAGAGACTGGCAGTGTCAAATTATTACCAGGCACTTATTTTTCAAGCATTTGTGGCAAAACACGGTGAACCACATTTTCAGGAGGTGTAAACTAGCACCATTGTCTTAAATACAGCTATGCTGATTTACATCAGCGGGGCATCTAGCTTAGTGGAGATTATACCAGTGGATTTCAGCCTGTGATCTGGGAACCCTGGGGGTCTGCAGCCTGTCCAAGGAGGGACCAAGAACAGCAGATTTCCTACATGGGGAGCCAAACAGACTCTGGTTTCCAGAGCGGGCTGCCCCTCCATTTGAAATTGTGTAGGGTCCCCAGTGAAGAAAAGGCTGAAACCCACTGTGTTACCCCAACAGCTAGTGTGTTCCAGCCATCTGGGCACAGCGAGAGCCTCATAGTTACTAATGGTCTCCAGTAGCGCGTTGTACTGCAGACTTCCGCTTCAGTGGCTGAGGTTAGAGTAAATTCATCAGCCAGGTCAATCGCCTTGGGAAGGGTAAAGCAGTTGTCCCCAAACTGCACGCCACAAATCACTGATGGTCCATGGAGGGCTGGCTAGTCACAAGATGTTGGCTTCCCTCATTTGTAGCTGCTGTAGCACATTAAACACAGCTAACAAGGAGCAAAATCCTTCTCCATGAACTGTAAGAGAAACAGGGATATTATGTGATCCGAAATAGGAGTGCACGTGTCCACACGGCAGTCTCTCTGTTCAGGAATTATTTGGGGGAAGTTTTCTGGCCTGTGTTACACAGGGGGTCAGACTAGATGAACACAATGATCCCATCTGCCCTTTCTGTGAATCTGTGTGGTGCACAGTAGGAAACTTAAAAAACAAAAGCCGCCTTTTCGTACAAAGGCTGAATATTGCATACTGCTTCCAGCACCAGTCTCAAACCAGTTATCTGCAGCTCCTGGTGAGTGTCTGAGACAGCACCTGCTCTGCAAAATGGAGCCTAGTTCTAGAGGATGAAAATGGTGGTGTGGGCTAGCTAGGTCTAGAAAGACGTCTTCAGTGCCAAGCAGCCCCAGTTTCAGGGGGACAACTAAGACCTTGTGTGAGCCAGCACAACTCTCTGAATGACCGACTGCATTGGGAGATAGGCCAGTTTAGGCTAGGGTTGAATTTGGTCCACTGTGTTAGTTACGCCTGGAAAGGACGCTATGGGAAACTAAGGTGTGCCGCATGTAAAGTATGTACTGATGTGATGATGGGTGAAGTAGAAATGCATTTATAATCCTCTCTGGTTTGCTGATATTTTCCTCTCCTGACTGCTAACCATCGCTTGCCCCCCAGCATCGTACAAGAAGTGTGCGTGGACGGCACAAGGTGACTGATGGAAGTGTTCATACCTCTCTGGCGATGGGGAAAATGAGCATGCCGTGTACTTTTCCTGTTAACTCACAGTGGGCCTGCAAAGCATTCAAATGTTAACGTTGGAGACCCCTGTTACATTGTGATGTTTAACAGGCAAACATCTCAGCTTCCGTGATGCTGCATATGCTAGCTACAGCCTAATGGTCCACTGGCTAGTCCCAGCGGTCAAGGCGTCCCGTCCAGTCACAAAATAAAAATACACTCCTTGCACCAGGGAGAGATGCTTGGATGCCCGTTTCTGCCCTTCATTCACGTGAATTTAGAGCAGCTGTTTAATCTCTCCTGTAAATCAGGACCCACATCCACTTTCCTCAGATGCTATGAGGCATAACAGAGATTGGAAGCCCCACTTGAAGGGGGCTACATCAAGGCAAAGTGTGTTCCCTGGCTACAGGACTAGTTGAATATCGTCTCTAGAAATACAAGCATTCAGCAGGAAATGTAACTATAAAATCTGTTCACTACATGTTTTACTCTTGAAAGCAGGTGAAGCAACCCATCTCCCACCTGTGAATGGTTCAATGCAAACGACAAAGAAAACCACAAAGCACTGCTTTCTCTGTCGCAAGAAAACTGGATTGGCAACCAGCTACGAATGCAGGTGGGCTGGGTGTAGAAGAAGTGGTTAAAAAGTGTGGCTGGGATCAAACAAAGGGGGTGTGTGTTCTGGAAGGTCCAGTCATCCTAAAACTGGATAAATCACAAGGCAACCAGTGTTTGGAAAAAGTTGAGAGAATTGTTCATGACTTGCATGTTTCCTAACTGGGCTAAATGAGATTCAAATTGAGAATGCTTACTCGTGTCTCAGGATGCCCACCCTGTGTCTTTGCTGGCAAGGGCTTTGGGCTCCCAGGAGATCTTGGCTTGCTAGGTACAGCTAAGAGAGCTTGATGGAAGGAAGAATAGACACTACTGTGGGAAGAACTTGTTTGAGACTTCATCACCAGTGAGAAACTTATGCACAAACCTTTGTAGCAGCTCGGAGAATATGCTGCTTTGGATGGCACTTCTGTGTAAATCTGCCATTGGCTTCAAGGTTGTGTGCAGTGCTGTCAGTCCGAGGATGCTGGAGAGAAACAGTGGCTGAGGGAATATCTTTTATTGGATCAACTTCTTTTGGAGAGAGACACTAGCTCTCAAGCTTACACAGAGCTCTTCTTCAGGTCGCTTGTCTCTCACCAACAGAAGATATTACCTCACCGACCTTGTCTCTCTGACATCCAGGGTCACATCTGGCCCTGGGGCAAGCCAACAAATACCTCTTTATTACTTTGTATTCAACCATTTTGTGTTTTTAAATGCATAAACCAGCAGTCACACTGAACACGCTTTTATTTATCTCGATTTTTACTTCACTTTTATCTTTCCCCAACTTCAGAGTCATAAAGACAAACACTAAAGTTTAAAATGGTGGTTGGGATCTCCTTTGTTTTGTGTGATCTGAACATGCCAAGGAAAAGAAAAATGTGTCAAATTCACACAAACACCAAACAAATACACTTTACCATTAACGCCAGGGTATTTAGCCCATGTGCTAAAATAAAACATATGTTCAAGGGGATGATGATGCATTTCCCAAAGAAAGGAGGTAGAGGTAGAAGGAGAAATTAGCAGCAGAAAATGTCAAAAATTCAGTACTAGATCTAAAGATGTTTGTTTCCAAGGCAAGTTCCTCATAATGAACAAATCTGAGGATTTGATGCAGGAGGTGCCAAAAATACATCGGTGTGATCCAAATCATAAAAATAAGCTACCTTACCAGTGAACCATTATTGGACTGAGTTTCTCCGGTTTATTTCCATTCCGAGTCAGAAAGCTTGGAAGGTAAATAGGCCTGGGTATCCTTAGTCACAACAGTAAAGATATAGATGTTTACGACTTTAGATAACATTTTATCGTTTGTCATCCATGTGTCTTACATTCAGTCACTGCCTCTTAAATGAGGTTTCATATTAAACAGTTAAAGCATTCAAAGAATTTAAGAAATTGACAGTAAACACAAATAAACATTCACTGCTGTTGAAGGAGGAATACTGGTGTATTTCCCCAAAATTTGATTCCCCCCCCATATTGGAATTGTCCTGTAGTAGTCTTCTGAAAGCATTTTAGCTTTAACTCCCTAATATAATGATAGCATCTCCATTTTTGTCTTCCCCACCTCCATTCTGTCCTCCCATTAAGAAATTCTGTTAGCCAAAATATCAAACTTGGATCGAGACAACCTCTTTTGTAGACTCGTTCCTGAGTAGCCTTGGGTTGTCTTAAGAGACCCTTGGAAACATCAGAAAGAGATCTGGTTAATATAAGGGTATGTCTACACCACAAAGACTCTGTTCCGGTGCCGTAGGTAGGCCAGAGTAACCCAGAGTAGATGCAGCCTGCACCAATAGAAGGGTTTCCCATCAAGGCAGGAATCCCAGCTTCCTGAATGGTTGCGAGGTAAGTGTCAGCATAGCAGTGCCTACAATGGGGATTTGGCTGGCAAAGCTAGATGGGTCTGGGGTGTGGATTTTTCACCTAATGTTATCAGGGAGGCAGCCAGTCTCAGTTGTGGATCCTGGCTCTGAGGACTGACTGATTCTCTGTAGTCTTTGTCAAGTTTTTAGAAGTTACCCATTTCTGTATTGAGCAACTATCTTGAGATTCCTGGAGAATTCAATGAGGTGACCGGCTGAAACCTAAAAAGTGTAATGTTACGCAGACACCCCAGAAAAGAGGAGATCTGCAACCCAGCAATGGGGTCTGCCACTCCTGAGCAACTAAAGATCCGGATGTTCCTCTGTTGGAGTGGAACAATAACCCTGTATGGCATGTAGTCGCACAAGACAACTGGCAATATTAAAACCACAGAATCAACCCATAAATCAATAAATTGTTACCAAATTCATAAGGAACGTTCTATAAAGAACTCAGAGGACTAAAGTGAGTAGTCTCCTAGCTCAATGCACTATTCTCCAACACAGACCAGAGACCTTCTTAAATAAATTACTGATGACTTCACATTAGTTTTGACAGGCTACGCTCCCAGCTGCCTTGGCAAACGGCCGCAGGTCCTGGCTGGTGAGAGCATATATGGAGGTGTTTCTTTATTTGTGTGAGAGGAACCAAGCTTCAGAACTATCCTTGAGCTCCAGTGATTTCCTGACTCTGGCTGAGATTGCTCAGGTTGTTGCTCCCCCTGGCATTAGTTGAGCTTCCACCCACCAGCCCCCGCCGGGTTTGCTGCCTCATGGTGACTTTGTTCAAGCCAGGATTTGTGTGTGTGGACGGGAGTCGAGTAGTGCAACACTCGACTTACAACTTGAGTTCGCTGCTGTGAAGACACACCCGTAGTCCTCTTCCCCACGCAGCAGGCTGCTGAATGCCCTTTTTCCTTTTCTCCTACTAGAAATGTTAGCTAAAGGCAAAACCCTTCCCTTCTCTTAACTTGTATCTGCTGCTGCTATCAGGAGAGAGGCAAACTTTGTTTAGTGTAGTGGAATTGTAGTCACGGGCCTCCGTGTTCATCCCAGCCTGTTAATGGAGTGATGTTTGTGGCTGGGTTTTTAGGGGGAAATAATGGTTGGTTGACCCTCCCCCCAACCCTGTCTAGTAATTTGGGTTCCCTGAAAGGAAGGGAAGCTGTCATGAAGCAGTAACAGGCACCTTTGGACTGAGCCTGGGTCCTGACTTCTGAGAAGAACACAGCGAAGCCGTGGGTTGGCTGAAGTCATTTGATAAGATGGTGGACCGCCTCTGAATTTCACCTGCTTCCATTCGGGGACGGTTCTGTCTAGCCGAAATAATTAGAGTTCGGTGCCAGCAATGCTGGGCACCCATTCTGCCAGCTCACGCCCAAAGCAGTCTGCCTTCTCTTCTCTTGCTGTGGAATGGAAAGCCGCAGTAGTGACCCAGTAATGCGGGCGGGGGGGGGAGGGAGCAATAGAGATACAGGACAAGGCAAAGGGCATCTGAGCGTCACAGAGAAAGCGGCTCTTGGAAGGCGACTCCTAATATTTCATGTTCTTCCTTCAGATGTGGAAACAACTTCTGTGCAACACACCGCTATGCAGAGGCTCACGCCTGCACCTACAACTACAAGAGCGCGGGGCGGAGGTACTTGCAGGAGACCAACCCCGTCGTCAGTGCACCAAAGCTTCCCAAAATCTAATGCATGTGCTGCACGCGGCTGGGCAGCCGTGGCGGAATGGTATTACAGTGAAGGAAGCAGCATTTGCTTCGGCTGCGTTTATTTTGCCCTGCTCCGTATCTAAAGATTTGCCAAGTAACAAAAGCACACAAGGGTGCATCTGATTGATGAATAATGTGAACACTACTGTAGCTGACACCTCTATTCTTTAGTGAATCAAAAGTTTAAAAAGTAGTTTTTAAAAACGTACACGATGATTTAACTGTTCTTGCACGTCTTGTGTTGTGTTTTATATCTGAAAATGCTCTTTCACTAGACAAGTCTTTAAAAGATGCACTTTACTACATTTCATATTTCCTGTCTAACCAGACTTGAGGGGGCGCTGTAATGAGGGTGTCATGTAATGTCTCTGTACCCTACCGTGTGTTTTCTCCATAGTGTGGTATCTTAAGTTATTTCACTAGGAAGTTTCCCCCTTACTTCAAATCACTTGTCCAGAGCTTCAACAAGTGTGGTACATTCTGCACCTCTTTCTGTTCAAATTGGCATTCATATGCTGCGTATCCATTCTGCAAATAACATATCATGGTAATCACACTATTTCTTAAAATACTACTCTTTATATGGCAGTTTTTTTAAATAGAGAATTTCCTCTTTGTTGCCATTAAATACAAGGAACAACTTATTTTAACTTTTTTTGTAATCCTAGATTTTTTAAGACTTCACAACTTGGTTTGTTAAGATGTTGAGTGCTGTTCCCAGAACAAATTCTAATAAATATTAAATTTTATTCTGGTTTGCATGCTCTTATCAGCTCAGTACTAACTTTTCCTATTTTACAGGGGGCTAGCAGCGAATGGAGGCTTCTGAGAAGCTTACGGCATTGCCCTGACTCTGTTCTTGAAATCAATGGTAAAATGCCCATCCACCTTAATGGGAACAGCTGGGCCAAAACGGAGCACTTTGAACATCCCTCTGTGGTGCAAACAAGCACATCTGGGTGTTTAACGCAACAGGCCGTATTGTTGGCAGCATTTACCATCCAATGCGAACATCATATTGCGCTGGCTTGGTGCTTCAATGGGAGACCTCCAAGGAACACCTAGGAGCAGCCAGGAAGTGGTGGTAGAGCCCCACATACTGAAAGCATTTTTCCTTCTAGCCATTAAATAGGAAAACGTTCTGGTCTGGCAGAGGGACCCTACTATGAGTGCTTTCAAAACCATTCCCAACCATGTCTGACCATTCCAGGGCCGTGGCTCTTGTGAAACTGTAGGATGTTTAGCAGATATGCAGCCAAATTCCACCTTGGATAACTAGCCCCCTCCGTCTCCTAAATTCCCTCGCTGATGAATTGACTGTGGGGTCCATCACTTCCTAAACCGTGCTGTAGGGTTACTGCTCTGTCATGACAGCTCCAGGCAAAACACTCTTCCTAGTAGGAAGAAGGAAACAGTGGAGAGCCCACTTCCTCTGCAACATTCCCTTTTACTGAGGCCACCTACATACGTCAGGTCCTTTTAGACACCTATATTAAAAAATCCCATTTATGGCTGTCCACAAAGCTGCAGCTGGGGCAGACACCGATCTGGCCATTGTGTCGCATGCATTTGAGACCTCAGGGTTCTGTTACCACCACTCCTGTCTAGGACTAGAGCCACGGTCTGGTAAAAGCTCCAACAAGTATAGAACACAGCTGCCCCTTGTCGCTGTGAACACATCACTTCCATGCTCTGCTCTTTGCCCTTTCCAGTAAATACAGACCCCAACTCAAGGTCTGCCCTAATGTTTGTTTCTGTCCACATGGCATGGAAGGCTTCTGCTAGGGACTGAGCGATGGTGCTCTTGGTCTTTTAGATTTATATGTGCTCTTTTCTCCTTGAAAGAATTCTAATAAAAACAATACTTGCAATCCAGGAAGAGCTACGTTATGGGAAACAAACTTGTACAGCTGAGCGAGCCCATCAGGAATGCCCACATTAAGATTGTATATGCAACTGTCCCTTTTACCTGTGCACCATGCTCATCTTAATTGTGTGATCAACGTTGTCCCGACTTAGACATGTAGCCTCCAGTAATCTTCTCCAGGTTGTATCTTTGATGTAGGCTTCCTGTCCAATAAGCTGTAAGTTCCCCTTATTGTGATCACGCTACTGTATACACCTTTCTTTTCAACCAGCATAGCCTTAAGTGCAATTAGCAGCTAAAGCCGTTAATTACAAAACTAATTTTCCCTATTCCTTCTGTTAGAGTGTAGGACAGATTGTTTCCCATGTGAACTTCCTTTTGAGTAATTTGCACTTCACAACCCACAATAGTACACAGTGCTCACACGTTTCTTGTCGAGAAATGGTTAGCTTTTGTAGGCGAGTCTCTTGGATCATGTAATTACTGTAAAGCATTTTCACTATGGCAGTTTAAAGGTGACCTTGGTTTCTATCCTTCCCCTTTTTTATTTTTGCTTGCTTTTCACCTGAGAGCCACGAGGAATGCTCTGTTGTGAAGGACTCTGTGGGGTCAGTTGCATGTTGGAGGTCTGGGATCCTCACTGAGAGGGTATTGGAACTTTAACAAAACTGAAGTTCTCTATAAGGTGGCAGTGAGAAAGACCAATCCCTACTTCCGTTACTCAGCTTTATGTCCCTTGGGATGGAATTGCTCTGTCTCCTGCTGCCATTAAATGGGCACAAAAAAGAAACCTTTTTTCCCACCTCTCTTATCCACTGTAAAGAAACCCAAGGTTTGTTTCCTTCCTGGCATTCTCAGGCCTCACAACAGAGGCACTTACTCTTAGTTTCCGACCTGCTAGGCTGTCCAACATCGATTGAGCTCATTCTGAATCATCGTGAGGTTTGAAGTGAAAATGACGGGGAGGCCGAAGGGAGTCGGCTGACGAAAGGAGCTTTTCCTGGCGGAGGGAGCTGATTGTGTGCATGGGCAATGAGCCTGCACCAACGCACATTACCGCAGTTCTTGCCACAACTCAGCTTCAGGGTAAGTTATGCCATATGCTGTCCCTCCAAAAATTGCTTGACGCCCTTGTGTGTGAATGTAAGGTGCTCTTTAATTGGCTGGAGTGTAGGTGCTGGGGACACAAGGATTGGAAGTTCGTTCGTGTAAGTGGGGACAAGGGCTAATTTAAAGAGAGTCACAGAAATAAAAGTGCTGGAATGATATCTTGTTTCTCAAAGAGGTAAATTTAGACAATGTCTTTGGAAATGAGTGTCCAATGGAAAGGAACCACTGGGATCTACTGGTGATCTTTGTTTCTGGTGCAGAATTATAGCTCTTTGGTGGAAAATTCTTTTAGCTGCAGTCCCTTGCTTCCGTTTCTAATCTATGTTAGACTCTTGTTATGCGGTGTTGAGTAAACCTGAACCTTGGGAAAGAAGATTTATTCGAAAGGAGATTGCTTGCATCTTTTTGATTGACGTATAGTTCTAAATAATAAATTGGGGCACTCTATTCAGTGCTGATCCGTAGAGGTGAGACATGTCCACAAACTGATATGGTGAACCAGAGGAACGTTTGGTACCCGTGGCACAGGAAAAGGTGCAAATGCTTGTCAGATAATGTGGATTGTACTCGGTGCTTAATTTGCCAGCACTACGCTCTGGGATCACCTGGCGAGGCAGTTCATAACCCTGGTATCTCTGAGCTTGCCGCATCAAATTATGAAAATAAAAAACCAAAATAATTTCATTGTGCTACCATTGCCGAGCAGAGTGTCCTTGTGTGGGAAGCCAAACAAACAAGGAGAACAGGAAGTCCTGGGCACTTTTCAAGACTAACACGTTTATTTATCGCAGGAGCTTTTGTGGGAAATCGTTTACGTTGTTTTGTGACACGAAAGGCCACTAGATGGCAGTGATGTGACCTCCAGGAGAGCGGGTGGAGGGGAAAAAACCGAGAGCAAAGAGCACCCTTTGACAGCGCAGATCTGGCTGTTGTGTCTCGCAATGATTGCTCTCTTGCTGTTACGAAAGACCTGACTCTAGGCTGGTGGCTTCGCTTTTCTGTACTTCCTCAGCAGAGACGTGCGTGTTCCTTGACTCATCTTCCAACCTTATTAGCTAAGGGAGGCTATCATTTTCAGAGAGCATTGCAGGCCACTGCTCCAATTTCAGAGAGGTCCTTCCTTCCTTCCGATTACTATCGGGTGTGATCTATCTTTTCCTTTTGGTGCAGGACTCATGGGATCTCAGGCAGGACAAAGGGCTGTCTTTGGGTCCAGCTCTCTCCCCTTGACCTCCCCTTAGATTTCCAAAGGCGTGTTCCTGTGGAGTCCTACCCCTGATGATCAGTTTTCTTAAAGTAGTCTCTTACCGTAGTGCCCTACCCTTGCCAAGTATTTCAGCAATCTGGCGAAAGGGATTCTGTTTGGATGAGCCAGGTTAGAGATAAGTTTGTGCAATCTCTTACTGGCAATGAGATCTTGCTTAATAACGGTGTGTGAAAGACACAGAATTATTCACCTCACTCAGTAGATGTGAATCTCCAGCGTGCTCCTTCCCCTAAACCAAGGGATATTTTGCTAGGAGGAGCTGTCGCAGAAGCATGATCTGATTGTCTGTGGCTTATCAGGAGTTTGCCCTCCGAGTGAAATCGCTAAAATGAGACAGTGGGGAGCTGCTGTGGATGTGTACTGCCGGAGAATGAGGCGAAGGCTTGCAGGCTGCCAATAATGAGCTATATTCTGCAGCCAGGGAATGGTGCTTTTTGACAGCTTATAACTAGGTCATATGTGAACTGATGTATATGAAGCCAGCAAAAGACTCCTCCCAGATGCCAGGACAATCACTCTGCCAAATTTTAAAACCCTTTCTGCAAACTATGGAGGTCTGAGAGTTCCTTAAACAAAATGGTTGCAGGAATTTTCATAATGGAAAGTGATGAGCTCTCCTCAAAGTAAGGGTCGCTTCCACTGATCCTGTAAGTATTAATATTGCGATGGTGCCGTGCCATCCCATTGCTCTAGGTGCTGTAAAACCGTGTAGTAAGAGACACTCCTTGCCCCAAAGAGTTTACAGTCTATACAGACAAGATGAAGTATTGCTCTCCCCATTTTACAGCTGAAGAACAGGATTGTCTTTGCATGGAGACTTCCTTAACATTACAGACAGAGCTAGCAAAGTGTGGAATTGAGCACAGGTCACCCAAATCTACGTTGGTGCCTTTCCTAAAATATTCTCCACACTCTAATCCTTCTGGGGAAAAGAAAAGGTTGTAACACCATCCAACAGCTAAAGTTGAAGGTAGGACAAATTCAGACTGGAAGTAGAACGTAAATTGTTAACAATGAGAGTAACCATTTATCAAGGGTTGTGATTGATTACCAATCAATAATTCTTAAATCAAGATTGGATGTTTTTGCACTGTGATCATGTAGTCTGACCGCCTGTATAGCGCAGGCCAGAGACCTTCCCCACAATCATTCCTGGAGTCACCTTCCTCTGTAGCATGGGGCATGACTTGCTTGCTGGTGGATTCTGTGTACCTTGAAGTCTTTGATTCTATGTACTTTAAGTTCTTAAAGTCATGATTTGAAGACTTTAATAACTCAGTCATAGGTTAGAGGTTTATTCCAGCAGTGGGTGGGTGAGGTTCTGTGGGTTGTGTTGTGCAGGAGGTCAGACTAGAGGTCCCTTCTGACCTTAGAGCCTATGAAGCAGAAAAACACTCTTAGAAAAACACTCAATCTTGATTTAATAATGACCGGCGATGGAGATGTCCTCTATTCTCTGCCCCGTCATATACAGGAGATGAGAGTAGGAAGGGTAATCACAGTGGTCCCTTCACAACTTAGACTTGATAGTGCTATGATTTTACAACTTTAAGGAGCTTTACAACTGAACGTATTTTAAAATATACTTCTTGGCCACCTTTCAAATCTATTTTCTAATCCTCTCCTTAATCCATGCCTCAACAGTTTACACCATTACACACCATTGCAAGGGGATTATACAGTCTAATCATAACCGCATTGTAAATATGTGATGTAATTAGATGTTCTGCATATAATCAGAAATTTAAAACAATACCTAATCACCAAAACAATTGAGACAGGTTGGGACTTGATGAAGGGGGTTAATGGGTTGGAAGCCAGATGCTAAGGTGAAAAGAATCCAGGCTTTCAAATGCCCTCTTTTTCTGCTTTCCCTTCTTTTTTTAAAAACAAGATGATTTAAGAATAAAGAGAGAACTAATTCTCCTTCCTCGATCCCCTCCACACACCACATGCACACACGCTTAGGCTGTCTTTATTCTTTTTTAGACTGCTTTTGAAATTGTTTGATGAGAGTGGATCTTGGCTTTATTTTAAATGGACCCAATCTATGCTTCTAGGTCAAATACTGGTCATCAGGCCTAAAGACAGTGATTTGACTTGGGATATGTTGACTGTTTGCTAAACCCCCGTAGTATGATCACTGCTGGGGAAAACAGGTGAGTAATGAAATGGTTTTGGAAAAGAAGAAGTCTTGTGATGGAGGTACAGGGCTGAGTTTTCTTCACAGACTTGCCATGGTTGTGATATCACCTTGGGCAAGGTACCTCTAGAGGGTCATAGGGATTGCAAGCCTGTTGTGTGAAAACCAATAAGGCTGTTAACTTGTTGAAGGATTTGTAGGCCACACTGCATTGTTGTGTGAGTTATACACTCCTAAGAGAAAACAAGGAAGACCTCGTGCTTATTCCAAACAGATACCATTACCCCTTCTGTTCTTCGCCATACAGCCCCCTAGAGAAAGGCAGCATTTTCCAAAAAGACTTTCCTCCTTGACTATCCCACTTTGCATCTGCATCCAAACAATCTTCTTGACAAGTTGGGCAGGACTTGCACTAAGATCCATCTACCATAGGTAGACTCTTCCTCCACCATCACTTGAGAATTGCCTTCCATTTTATAAGGAGTCAGGGAATCTGATAACAGACTGCTGGGTCCCAGAGAGAGTCTCAGGTGAAACTCCATTCAGTTCCATACTATTGCCTCTTCCCATTGCCTTCCCCATCTCTGTCTCCTCTCATAAGAGACTGTTACATCAAGAAATGAAGTCCACTCTGATCTCTTGGGGCAAGAAAAGACATTTCACTTCAACACAAGGGGATGGGTTTCTTCTCCAATTTCTTCCTTATACAGAAGAAAAAGGGAAGGGCATGACTCCCAGCTCTGAATTTGTCTGCCAATTCAAATTCAGAATGGTAACCCTTGTCTCCATAATTCCATCTCTAGATCCACAGAACTGGCTTGTGGCTCCCGACCACAGGATACCTATTTCTGCATCTCTAACATCTGGCACACAAGTACATAAGATTCCAGCTGGATAGAGCCACTACCAGTATGGGCTTGTACCCTTCAGTCTCTCTGCAGCGCCGAGGAGGTTCACCATTAAGGGTCCAGTGGTCATCGCAATCCACTTGAGAAGGAATAATAACTTACCCTAATGACTGGCTCATCAGAGAAGAATAATCTCAACAGAGAGAAGGCCAATTTATTGCATTCTCCAGCTTTTTCTTGCCTTCAGGTAAGGCGCAACAAAGAAAAGTCATAGTTAACACCTACATAGATAGAAGTTATAGGAACAGTATTAGCTTTTGCTGCTATGGGGTCTTATCTGCTTTGACAGATTGGAGGCCATGTCCAACCTTATCAGTCATCTCAAAAACCAAAGATAATGTGTGGGGCAAGTGGGACCATGTGCTCCTCACCCTGATTTCTGCCAGGATTTATATGCTCTGCCCTGATGCTCCCAGCACACCACCAGATCTGAATGGCAGTTGGGCCTACTCCACCTTCTGTGTTCTTGGTTTTGGAACATGAGGATACTCGGTCCTCATTTATGGTCTCAGCGGTCAACTGCTGGCCAAAAGACGCCAACCTCTCAAGCAAATGGAGTGTTTGTGCGCCAAGATAGGAATCCATGTGGACAATGCATTTCAAAGAAGTCCAGTTACTGTAAATGAAGTCACTTTTCTTTTCCTAACAGGACTGGAAGCCATTTTTATATGAATGAGAATCTGGGCCAAGCAGGAGCTGTTTTTTCCCTACTTGTCGCCACACTGATTCCATTCTCTCTCCTGCATGTTCCCTTCTCCCCCTTCCTGTCCCAGAGACCAGCATGTCTCCATGTTGAGCAGAAAAGTAGTGCCGGAGGGCACGAATTCTGCTCTCTGATGGGCTCACACATAGGAAAACACAGAGGGATTTAAGAACAGCCTTTCAGTCACTTTCCGTCTCCTGCTAGTGATGCTGACATGGGAGAATGAACAGATGGGAAAACACATAGCCCAGGAAATGCAAGTGGATTGGGGGGGAGGGAACTGAGCTGAATCCCAGAGAAATTAGAGAAGAAAAAAATCTTAGGCACTCATCTTGTCCTTTCTCCACACCCAGAGAGAGCAAGAAATGAATGATTGTTCCCAGCAGACTATTCCCTAGGACTCTATCTAGTTTTAAATGTCCTCAGTGATGAGGCTTCCCTAGCTTAATAGATCTTACTGCAGTACAGCCTAAATTTCCCCTTGCTGCGTTTTACATCATTACTCAAGGATGATGGGGATGGTGTGTTCATGCATATTCAGAACTCCCTGCACTTTGTCAGGGAGCGCACGATAGCTGTCCTTTGACGCCAAATGAGCTAAGTTTGCATATTCTGGTGCATGAGGTTGCATCGCAATTCTGCACACGATGTCTTACGAGAGTGACCTCTCTCCTAAATAGAGACAAAATTGGTCCAGCCTGTTAAAAGTTTGGTGATATTAATGCAAACGATACTAAACCCCCCCTTCATTTATTATGGGCTGCTAAAATAAACCTGGTAATCAAAGACACTACAGGATTCTAAAACAACCACCTAAAACGTTGCAGTATCGCTATGGAAACATATAGCCTTTGAATCCAGTACTGCAGTGCAGAGTATCTTGGTAGTCTTTTTATATAGGACAAATGAATAAATACTTGGTCTGCAGATAGGGGGCTGTGAAGGGGCACAGACATTACAGGAATCTCCTGATTCTGGAATGCACAGTGTGATTCACCAAAAAATTTCATGTGAGGTCTCAAACACAAGCCACTGTCACACTAGTCATCACAAAATGTTTGAAAAGATGCATAGAGGCTGAAAATATGTTCTTAATGTCTATGTCTGGGGTTTGGACTCCAGTGCAGGTGACAAACAGGATAGAGATGTTTCTGTCTATGTGTTTACATGTAAATTGACAAGGAGTCTGGTGGCATTTTTAAAGACTAACACATTTATTAATCACATGAACTTTCATGGGAGAAAATCCCACTTTGTCAGATGCTTGAAGAAGTGGGATTTTCTTCCATGAAAGCACATGCAATAAATAAATGGGTTAGTCTTTAAAAGTGCCACCCGACTCCTTGTTTGTTTTGCTGAACTAGACTAGCACGGCTCCCCCTTTGGAACTTGTAAATTGAGCGTCCTACCACCACTCTGAACTGAATGCGAATGAAAGATAAGAGCTTCAAAAACTAAGAGAACGTGAACAAGGGGGGAGAGCTAAGGAAAGACCCTTATCTTGAGGAACATTTCAAAGGTTTATTTTCCTGTGTGTGGAAGGAGGCAAAGAACTCACCCTGGGTACCTTCACTGGGGATACAAACAGATAACAGGTTTGCTTTACAAAACAGGGGTCTCAGTGAAGTTTAGCTGGAAGTGCTGGAGGAGAACCCTAGGTGAGAAACATCTTTAGACAGGAGGTTAACCTTTGAGTTGAGTATCTAGAAAAATGTATTAACTTTATTTTATATAATAGATCTCCACTTGTTTCCATTATTTTCACTATCACTGGAATCTCTGGTCTTTGATGACAAACTTACTCTTCTTTTCACTATCAATATATCTAAGAGCTGTGGTACTAAGCAAAGGGATGATCCTGAGTTGACTCTTACAAGTGGGTGGGAATGTTGCCCAGTAATTCTGAGCATGCCTAATGGATTAGGGGCTAGATACTGCACAGAAACTCACCCGAAGTCACACAGCAATCATTGGGCATATTGGCAATAGACCCTAGATCTCCTCTTAGTCCAGCAGCTATCTGTTATATTGTAGGGTTCCCGATTTTCAGTTTTAACTGATAAAAAACCCAGATTTAAAACAAGAAAAAAATAGCGAGA
>ML685755.1:57342857-57365175 GCA_007922175.1 Pelusios castaneus
TTAACTGATAAAAAACCCAGATTTAAAACAAGAAAAAAATAGCGAGAGAAAATAAATTGGTGTTTATCCACAAAATACAGGAAAATGTTGCTTTTATCTAAGGGCTTATCTACATTGAGCAGCAGCATGAGTGGCAGGGGTGTGATTTCTAAAGTGCACTAATGTGTTGCACATTAATTGATACACGTAGATCCTGCTGGCTTGCACTAAAGGTTCCCCAATGCTCTTTAAGGCTAGGTCTACACTACAAAAAGTTAGGGCGACTTTGTTAAGTCCTCTTAATAAGGTTGACTTTAAGTCGCCTTAAAATTGACCTTATTTAGTTGACTTAACAGTCGACTTCGTCCACTTTGTTAAGTCGACTTAACAAAGTGGACTTAAACGTCCACACTGGGCTTAGGACGACCTAAAGAAGGGTTAGGTTGACCTAAGCAGGTTTAAGTCGACCCACCCGGCGGTTCTTATTAAGGCGACTTAAGCATTCATTAAGCCGACTTAGGAATTTTTTAAGTTGACTTAATGAAAGCCTGGTGTGGATGTGGCTTAATTTAAGTCAACTTAAGCCTCCTTAAGCTGACTTAATTTGCCAGTGTAGACATAACCTGATTTAGTGCTGTACACTACTATGCTCAAGCGCACTAGGGAAAATTACGAAGAGATTATTGATTACATACTATTATCCAGTGTTGTTGTATATATTATATAGTACCATAATGAGTAATCTCATTGTAATAGTCCTACCATGTAATTATACAATAAACAATATAATATATATATACATACAAAGAGAGAGTCTCCAGAAACCCGATGACATCCTTATAAACTAAAAAACAGCTAAAAATACCCCCAAATGAAATAAACCTTGAAAAACAGCTCTATTTTATCACACTGCCTACAAATAGTACACGATTATTATACTCTATATGCTATATCTAATAGTGGGAAATACTCTGGACCATAACCCCAGCAGGGCTGGGCCGAGTTAGTAACTGAATGAGGAGTCCAAGACATCTCCATAGAAACAATAGGATGCTGCAGGAAATAGTGTGGATTCATCCAGCAGGTGGTACTCTTCCTTCTGCATCAGTAAAAGAGCAATGCCCCAAGTTGGAGACAAGAGGCCCTGAGATGTTTGTGGGCAGTGTTATTTTTCAAAGCCAAGTTCGTGACTTGATACCACAGTGCTTTTCACAGGAGTTAGGATCACTGTTAATTCGGTTGTCCTGGCCCCATTCTAACCAGATTTCCAACTTGCCCTGTGCCCGAAGTTTAGCTGGAAAAGTTGTTCTTCGGTTTCTTTTCTAAAAATCTAGTGAAAAGCATAAAAGGCTGGCACATTCCACACCTTTTGGTGGGTGTACCTCTGGGGTGTCCTGTTACTAAAGATATCACTCATTTTAGTGTCATTTCCCTCCATCCTACAATGGGCAGGTGTAATTGCTTTGCATTCCTGTAAATTATTGACTTCAGAAGTGCAGACTCAGGATACAGATTACAGAAACTTGGACCAGGCTCATAGAATAAATCTCACATCGTGTCAAAGGCCCCACTTCTTTTGTTTTGCTGAGTCTGTCTGCTTTAAAAGTTGTTGATGAGTTTTGCTTTTTTCAGGCTCCCTCTCTCCACTTTTCTCAAGTCTTGTGATAAAATTTCTCATTGCTGGGCAAGGAGATGAAATCTCTCCTTATCTCTCTCATTTTCCTTTATTCTTATTTTACATAGACTCATGTACTCCAACATATCCCAGAAAACCTGTCTGAACAGCTCTGGCCCTCTGGGACAAGTACCTATCAGTCACGGAATGAAAAAGAAATTACTACAGATCTTGCAACAGCCAGAAATAACTTTATGGTGCAATTTGCACCAAGGATCTTTCCTAAGATACTATTTTCTTTAGTATTTACACCTTCTCTTCCTCGTGTATGGCCCTTTTCTGTCTCTTTCTCTGTTTGGCTGTGTCTATTTACTGCCCATTTTCTCTATAGCCTCTTGGATTAATTTTATGCATCTTCAATCAGAGAATCTTAGGGCTGGAAGGGACCCCATGAGGTCATCTAGTCCAACCCCCTGCTAAAAGCAGGACCACTCCCCCTAAATCATCCCAGCCAGGGTTTTGTCTAACCAGACATTAAATATCTCCAAAGAAGGAGAGTCCACCTCCTCCCTAGGTAACCCATTCCAATGCTTCACCACCCTCCTAGTGACGAAGTTTTTCCTAATATCCAACCTCGACCTCCCCAGCTGTAACTTGAAACCATTGCTCCTTGTTCTGTCCTCTGTTACCCTTGAGAACAGCCTAGCTCCCTCCTCTTTGGAGCAACCCTTCAAGTAGTTGAAGGTTGCTATCAAATCTCCCCTCAGTCTTCTCTTTTGCAGACTAAATAAGCCTCGTTCCTTCAGTCTCTCCTTGTAGATCATGTGCCCCAACCCTCTAATCATTTTCATTGCCCTCCGCTGGACTCTTTCTAATTTGTCCACATCCTTTGTGTAGTGGGGAGCCCAAAACTGAACACAGTATTCCAGATGTGGCCTGACCAGTGTCGAATAGAGGGGAATTATCACATCCCTCCATCTGCTGGCAACACTCCTACTGATGCAGCCCAATATGCCATTGGCCTTTTTCGCAACCAGGGCACACTGTTGGCTCATATTCATCTTCCTGTCCACCATAACCCCCAGGTCCTTTTCTACAGCGCTGCTACTTAGCCGATCGGTCCCCAGCCTGTAGCAGTGCATGGGATTTTTCCGTCCTTTGTACTGTCCTTGTTGAACCTCATGAGATTTCTTTTGGCCCAGTGTTCGAATACAATATTCAAGCCTATAGTTATATGACTTAAATAGCTACTCTCTCACAGAAGAGGAAATGACACAAGAATATTAACTGTATCCTTGACTATATGTTTCCACGGGGGCAGTTGGATGCCTAACTAACTCCCTTAGGCCTTGTCTACGTTAGAAAATTGCACCACTCAAACTACTAGCAGAGTTACAGGGGTGAACCCAGCTTTTAGAGTGGATGAACTTTTATCAGTATAAAGGCGCTTTAGACCAGTAGAACCTTTCCTGTATAGAAAGGGAATAACAGGCTATGGCTATACTACAGAGTTTGATGGCAGCTACCCACCGCTACCCCCAGGATTGGGCTGCAGCCGCAGGGCTCGCCCGTTGCCAGGGTGGGCAGCCATCAGAGCTTGCAGCCCCGGCGGCTCCCGCCCTGGACCCTAGCGAGCCCCAGACATCTGAAGCCGGGCTGCTGCTGGACCCCCTTGTCTTCACGAAGCAGCGAAATTGACAAGTATGACAGCTCCCCACAGCTATAAGAGGCCGAGAGTCCAGGCGTTAATTTTGCTGCCAAAGTCCTCTGCTGCTCGTTCTGGTGGTGTTATTTTGTTGGTAAAACAGGGCAGTTCTGTTGGCAAAGAGGGGAGTGCAGTGTGTACGTTAGGATTGGTTTGCCAACGAAAGCTGACATTTGTCATCAAATCTTCCTAGTTTATACAAAGCCTCAGTCTACATCTACGCTAGCATGGCTGGTGGTAAACTTTTAGTCAGGCGAGGGCACGGGCGTTCGGTGGACTGCCAGCTGGCAGTTCTGGCAAACGCCAGAGGGGCCAGTGCACTCTAGAGCTGGTCAGCCAGTCTTCCTGGAAAAAACTAACTATGGCCCACCCCAGGAGCCCTTGTTCAGTCTCTCCAGCTGGGCCTGGCCAAGTACAGCAACCTTCCTGGACCCACTCCTTCTCCCCACTTCTCTCCCACCACGTGGACCCCATGGCCACTCCCCCCTCTCCCAAGTCCTACAGTGGGGGTCCAGTGGCAGGGCCCTGGCTGGAGCACAGCAATCACTCCTTCCTTCTAGCCCTGTTCCTTCCCCTCTCCCCACCACATAGTCCAGCAGGGCCCTGGCTGGTGTGCTTAAGCCAGGGCCAATTTTCAGTCCCACTCTGCCCCTGATAAGGGGTGTGAAAAAACCACACCCCCGACCAACATAAGTTTTACAAACAAAAGCTGCTGTGGACACCGTAAGGTGGGCAGAAGATGCTCTCTTACCAACGTAGCTCCTGCTGCTCACTGAAGGTGGTTTAATTCTGTTGATGGCAGAGCACTCTTGCATCAGCAAAGCGTGGGTGCATGGGAGACCTTACAGGGGAACAGCGGAGCCTTTGCAAGGTCTCTAGTGTTGTACGAGGCATTTTTATGCTGGCTTCACTTCATCCACACTAGAAAAAAGAGACACTCCTATCCAACAGAGTTAGACATTGTTCCTGTTTTCCAAAAGGTTATGTGCAATTCTTCTTCTGTTAGACTAGCTCTGGGAGCAGGCAATATTGTTTATGTCCCACCTCTTGAGATGGAATTAACAGCTCTTTTGGGGTGGGTGGGGAAGGTTGGAGGAAGCTGGGCGGTGAGGCTACGTGGATGCAGAAGCAGGAGTGCACACCTGGATTCTCCTACTGGCTTCACAGCTGCCTCGCTGTACCCAGGGGGTAAGTCTCACCAGCTCCCTTACCTGGCACCAGGGGAGAGAAACCTTCCTCCAGGTAAACTGCCCGTCTCGCTTTTTATTGCTGAAGCGAGGCCGGGCGGCCCTGGAGAAGCAGAGGAGGTGGGGACGCGGCGTTGCCCTCTGCCAGTCGCGGGCTGCCCCGGGTGTGACATGCCCATGGGGGGCTCCAACCCCCAACGGTGCAACCTCCTCCCCTCCTGTGGCCTGGGAGCGTGGGCAGCCGGGGGCCAGTCTCTGCCCTTCGGGTGCACAGTGGGCTCCAGGGCCCGTCTTCCCTCCCAGCCACGATGCCCCCCATAGCACGGGGGGTGCAGGGGCTCCCTGGGGGGCAGGCCTCAGCCCACCCCGCCAGCCCCCCTGGAGCCCAGCGGCTTGGGGCGGAACCCCCCGGCCAGGGCCGCGAGGGGGGCTTGGCAGGGAGCCACCAGCACGCAGCCCTGGGGGCACCCCGATGTGGGGGGCAAGAGAGCCTGCTCCCCGGCCCCACACCGGCCCCGGCCCCGGCCCCCCAGCCCCACACCGGCCCGGCCCCCCCACACCGGCCCCCCAGCCCCACACCGGCCCCGGTCCCCCCCCAGCCCCACACCGGCCCCGGCCCCACACCGGCTCCCCAGCCCCACACCGGCCCCGGCACGGCCCCCCCAGCCCCACACCGGCCCAGGCCGGAGGCCCAGCGGCTCGGTCCCGCCCCCGGCCATGGCGGCGGGGCGGGGCGGGGCGGCGCTGGCGGCGGCGGTTCCTGTCCCGGTGTAAACAGGAGCCGGGCCCGGCTGGAGCCCACAGCCCGGCCCCGGGAGCAGCCCTCGCCCGCCCGGCCATGGGGAGCAGCCGCTGGAGGAGCCGGGGCAGCGAGGTAACGCGGGTCGGGTCCCATCCTGCCCAGCCGGGCCTGGGTCCGGGTCCCCGTCCGGGTCCCCGCCGTGCAGGGCCGCAGGAGACGGGTCCCAGCTTCCCCTGCCCGGCCCCCGGGTCCCCCCTTCCCCTGCCCGGCCCCCGGGATCCCATCTCCAGTTGCCCGGAAAGCCAGCGGAGGGGCGGGGTCTCTCCCTGCCGCAGGGCGGGGATCGGGATCGGGATCGGGACCTTCTCCCCCGGGAGCTGGGGGTTTCCAATGACCCCGGCCCTCCATCCTTTCCCCAGATCACCGCCGGCGGCCGGGTCCTTCCTCCCTCCCCCAGCCATGGCCAGTCGCTGCTGTGACGGCCCCTCCCTTCCCAGGGCTGGGGTCGCTCTGCGGGGTGTGTTACAGAGGAGAATTAATTGCAAGCCGGGGGCAGCCCCAGCCGCTCTCAGCAGCCTGGCCAAGAATGCATTTCCATCTCCTCACTCAGACCCCGCCGGGACACACACTTTACCAAATGAAGCCCATTTGACTCTTGATTGTTTTGGCTGCAGAGTGATTCGTATTTTGATTGCGATCCAGCATGGGTCCATATCCCTGCTCATCATTTCTGCTGTTGAGCTGAATATGACACTAGTTGTAGCTTTTGTTTTATTTACAGCCTGAATCTCTTGCTTGCTATTAACTTTCAGATCTTGGCATGTTGGCTATAGTGTTGCTAAGGGAATAGTGAAATGATTCTCATGTAAGTATGGGGCCAAATTTTGTGGTGATTTATGTGCTCTAGGATGGTCACAAACTCAGTGCAGAATCAGGTGCCAGCTATAAGGCCTTGATTTTTATTTTTCTGAGCTTCAGTGGCTAATATAGATATCTATAATTCCTGGTATTTTGCTTTCATGAGTATAAAGATTCTGCTTGGAAAAATAAACAAGGAGTTCTGTGGCACTTTTAAAGACTAACACATTTATTTATCACATGAGCTTTTGTGGGAGAAAAATCCCACTTAGTCAGATGGTTGAAGATGGAGAACTTGCAAAATAAATGCTGGGGAGTGGAAGTCACAGGATCAGGTCACATTGTTGGAGCAAATCAAAAATGTTAGTTTCATGTTTCTCTTGTTAGTTTCTCTGTGTGTCTATATCAGATGTGCTGTTTACAAGCACAACGATTTCCCCACCCCCACCTCTACCCCCTTACTTGCAAACTCTGTCTGTGTCTCAATTTGAATGTTATCTTTGTAGGAATAAATATGACCAAATTAGAGGTGATTAGTTAGATAGGAAGGTGTCACTTTTATACAGTTGCTTTTCAGATACCCACACCTTGAATATTTGCATTAGCAGGAAGAAAAGAAAATAAATATCGGAGAATTTGTATTCATTGTAAACTGACTGTAAAAACTGAGATTCATAACAGTTGAGAAATACAGTCATGGTGATTTTTTCATCACTTTAGGAGCTAGTTCCCAGATAGAAAGATAACAAGAAAAATTTGTCAGTTGTCCTCAAGTGCAACATTTCATCTTTTCTTCTTTGCAGCAGATTTGAAATGCAAGGAAAAAAGTTGGATTACTAACATTTGCTGACTTAAAATGGAGTTCTTTCAAACATAGCTATAGGATCGTTTGCAGCTTAGCCATTGTATAACAGATTTTCTTAATTCTAAACTAGCAAGGGTAGTAACTTTATGTAACAAGACAACTGCATAATCACATAGGAGATAAGCCACAGAGAGCTTGAGAGAGGAGATAGAGATGTTGGAAGGAAAAGCTTGAAGGAGGGAACTTGAATTCAGCCTAGGATTCGACAGCAGCCCTGCATACTTCAGCAGGCGTGAGCATGGTTGTACAACTCGAAAGAGGTCCGGAGCCGTGCAAGGTTGATGATGCCTGTGGCCGTGACTACAGCAAGAATATTGCTAAGAAAATATTTTTCCAGGATACCAGTGCCTGAAGCTAGAATTCAAGCTCATTGCACAACTATACAAGGTCAAAATTGTTGACACTGTGACAAAAAAGGGCAAGTAGAACTCAAAGACTAGAAAATCTTCACATCCTAAAACCAGTGCCAGGTCTAGAAAGAGTGAACTGTGTGTATGGGGTTAAATCCGATGCACCGTCCAATAGATCACTACATCCTAAATTTGTAGCCGCGCTCTAGTCTACATAGATTTACCAGGAAATATCAGGGGCTCTGCCATTATGGATGTTTAGTTGAGTAACTCCTCCAACATTCACAGACGAGGAAATGCTGGCCCTGTCTGATAAGAGAACCGTTCTGGGAAATATACATGGGCCGTCCTCTTCTAGCCGGCTTTCTTTTTTGCTGTTTCCTTATTGCAGTTTTTCCTTAGCAAGTGGCATTAGTTCTGTATTGCTGTCTAGTTTCCTACCCTGCTTCCTCCCATGACAAGGGGTTCTCACCCCACTGTCAGCCACTTTTTCCCCACGAAAGCTCATGCGATAAATAAATTTGCTCATCTTTAAAAGTGCCCCAGGGCTCCTGGTTTGTTTTGGGAGCTGTTAGTTATTGTTGCCAAAGGCCTTACTGCTGTCACGGTGCACGTGGGAAGATGTTTTCTTCTCTGCTGGTTGAGCAGGGGGTTCATGCAGCAGGGGTTAGTACTGCCTCATTCTGCATATCCCAGCCAGAGAGTTCCTGGTGTGGATATTGGTCAGATTCCAAAGGGGTAGCCGTGTTAGTCTATTGTAGAAAGACAACAGAGTCCTGTGGCACTTTTAAAGACTAACAGATTTATGTATCGCATGAGCTTTCGTGGGAGAAAATCCCACTTCGTCAGACGCTTTGAAGATGGGAAACTTACAGAATGGGAGGAAATTAAATGCAGGGGAGTGTATGACATAGGATCAGGTCAGGCTGTAACAGCAAATCAAAATAGGTGTTAGGATTCAAACACTGGGGAACAGCACATAGAGGAGGGGGAGGTCAAATCACTTGTTGTAATGCAAGAAAAATCCATAGTCCCTGTTTAACCCCAAGACAACAGAGTCAAATTTGCTGCTTCCGAAGAGAAGATGGCTAGCCTCCCCAGGAAGGGAGACAATAGCCCTTAGCCATATGGGACTATATAAGGAGGTTCCCACAAGCTGCTCTTGACCTCATCTAGACTAATTAAATAGAAGGTTTACTGAATAGCGTCCTGGACAGTACTGTGTTTTAAAAGGCTATCTTCATCCCATGAATCTGTAAGCACATGGGCCATGCTTGAACACAGCACATGCTCTACATAACAGTACAACAGAGAAAAATATAAGGAAGTTGGGGGTAGATTTCCCTCCCCACACCCCCACCAAAGGTTTAGGCACCTAACCTCCATTGACTTTCATTGGGAGTTAAGAGCCTCTGGTGCCTTTTAAAAGTCTTTGGCGTGATATTTTAAGTGCAGCTTCTATTCCTGCAAAAAGATTTTTATGAGCTTCTTTTAAGTAATAAAGTAAATGTAGTATAAAGCATTCAGAATCCTATGAAATAGCCCCATAGAAACTTGCCCTAACTTCTTAAATATGGTCTCTCCGGCCTTGGAGTCATTTTTAACTGCTCATCCTCTTTTGAAACTAGGTGCTAAGAAAAAGAGCTCAGCGGCTCCTTTCTCATACTTCCTTTGGTTAGACAACAGAGTCTTGTGGCACTTTAATAAATCTGTTAGTCTTTAAAAGTGCCACAAGACTCTGTTGTCTTTCTACAATAGACTAACACGGCTACCCCTTTGGAATTTTCCTTTGGTTAGTTCCACAGAATTTGTAGAAAATTCCATGTAAGGTGTTCATGAGATGACCTCCCTCCAACCCGCCCCTCGCCTTGTGGATTTGTGTATTGAAGAATGCTTCATGACAAAGCTCTTCTGTTCTAACCCAAAGTAATTACCCTTGTCTTTTTGACTCCACAGCTGCAGTTTCCTCCCACCACTTTAATGGGTCTCTTGTTTTCCTTAACAGCTCTGTTTATACTAAGGTTTGAGCCACATAAGATCTATTATTCTGGCCTTGTGACACCTAGCTACAAGACAAGACTGGTTAAACAGGATTGTTACAAGTAATTTGCATTCAGATGTAGTCCGTGACTGTCCCTCTTCTGTGTCGGATGAGATTTTTCTCAACTTTATGCATGAGCCAAGTAAAAGAGTCCTTGGCTTTTAAGCAATTCAGATTAACAATAGCAAATGGTAAATTTATATAGACCCTCATGTTTTGGGGTCTGCACCAATTTCTAACTAGTGAGGAGGAAACTTTCCTTGTGAGCGGATTATCCTATAATTGTCAGTTGCAGGACTTCTTCCTCCGACACAGTTGGTGCTAGCTGTTCTCAGAGACTGAGGCCTTGTACACACTACAAAGTTATTGCGCGATAAAGCCCTTTAATGCGCAATAACAAACAGAGCGTACACACACAACTTACAGTTATTCCGCGTTAAGTCCCTTCTTTTTGCGCAAAATGTAAACCACCTAAACGAGCGTGGTTGCTGCTAACGCGGAATAGTTGTTGCGCGATGGCCAGTGTGTGTACGCTTATCGCGCAATGTGAATATAACGGAAATGGCCCACAATTCAAATTCCATCCCTTCTGCACTTCCGCCTGTACTCTATCGTCGTGACGTCATTTTTCCCGACCTCCTCTTCTGTCCCGCGAATTTTTGAATTCACCACTCTCCCTTCTGCCTCGCTGTTCGGTGCTGCTGCCTCTGTGTGCTTCGCTCGCAATGTCGTCGCGCCGCAGCAAACGAGCTCCAGCCTGGACAGCAGCAGAGGTGATGGACTTGATCGGCATCTGGGGAGAGTCCGCCGTGCAGTCACAGTTACGTGGCAGCCGGAGGAATTTTGACATTTTCGGTCAAATATCCAAAGCCATGACCGAAAAGGGGTACGAGCGAGACACCCTGCAGTGCCGGGCAAAGGTGAAGGAGCTGCGGATAACATTTCACAGAGCCAGAGAGGCTAACCGGCGCTCTGGCTCCGCGCCAGCAACGTGCAAGTACTATAAGGAGCTGGAGGCGATCCTGGGCGGCGATCCCACAACCACCCCGAACTGCACGGTAGACACCTCGGAGACTGCACCCCAGACAGAGAAGGAAGCAGAAGGCGACGAGGCAATTGTGGACGAGGAATCAGAAGAAGAAGACTACGAGGACGGAGAGAACGGAGCCACTGACCCGGGGAGCCAGGAGTTATTTTCCACCCAGCCAGAAACAAGCTCCACTGATTCCTTCTCCACGCCTACCCAGGAATCATCAGAAGGCAGCTCTGGTAAGTCCCGTTCGCAATGTCCTCTATTCTAGGTGCTACAGCTCAGCGTAGACATGGTTTTTTTGCAAGGGGTTTTTGTTTTCGGTGTCCTCAGTTCTGTTCCTTACAGAACTGTAAAGGTGTTACTAGCATTACTTAAAAACGTCATCGATGTATGCCTCGATTTCCAAGTAGTCGTTCCCTTTCAACTCACTGAACGCGTCATCCAAATATTTCCAGAGTCTTCTCTTCAAATTACATGGTAGAGCATTCCTTTGCACTCCACCATTCAGGGACACTCTTCCTTTCAGACTCGCAAGCACTCCTGCGGGCAACATTGCTGCGCACAGTCCTGCAGCGTAAGGTCCCGGCTTGAAGTCGGCAACATGAAGGAGATGCATTCTCGCTTGCAGAGGCACTCTAAGCAGTGTGAGATCTGCCTCTATTTCAGCCATCTCGGGCACGGGATCAGAACTTGGTGTGGCAATAGTCAACTCTCCGTTGTACTAGCTCTGCAACCCGTACCAAGCTTTGGGAAATCTGTTACCGCCCCCCCATAGGTCCCCTCTTGTGTATTGAAGGAATGTGTGGGGAGAACAACATCATTTGCTCCTGACCGTGGCGAGAACAATAGCGGCATTCTACATTTTTCATATCTGAACAGGAATGACCTTCGGTGGACAGTCTACAGCTGCAGCTGAGCGTCTGAGGAGGATAAGGCGGAGGCCTCGCAGGAGCAAGGAAGACGTCTTCCAGGAGCTCATGCAGTTCCATGAGGCTTCTGCGAGGGAGACAAGGCAATGGAGGAGGCAGTGCAGGCAGGACAGGAGACAGAGCAGTGCGAGGAGAGAGCAGCAGAAGGATGCCCTGATAGGCATCATGCAGGAGCAGACCAACCTCCTCAAGACCATGGTCGGTCTGCTACAGGCTCGCACCCCCCATCATCAGCCTCATATGCCTTTCAGTGCATCCACGCCACATTCCCCCCCCAGACAGTTTTTAGACCACCATGGACATCCATGGTGTAACCCTAACAGAACCCCTCCCCCAACATATGTAGTTGAGTCCCGCACCTACACCCACCTTTAGTCCCTACTCCCCTCAAACCCGAGTTTTGATCAATGTTAATTAAATAAAGTTGAATCCTTGTTAAACTTAATCAGACTTTCTTTATTTGTTTCATTAATTTAACATTAACGGTTTTTGATTCAATGAATGTTTACAGGGGAAAAACACAAAATTTCTAAAGCTTAATTTTTAACAGTTGAAACATATAGGAAATGGTTAGTAACTATATTCAAAGGTACAATTTTAACCAACAGTACTAAAATGGGTTTTTAACGCATCCCTTATGCGAACTGCCCTTAGCTGCGCCCCCCGGATACCCCTCGTGTCTGGTTGCTGGTAGGCATTTTCCAGACGTTGTGCCTCAGTGGTCCAAGAGTTCCTGAATCTCTCCCCCCGGCTTTCACATATATTGTGAAGAACACAGCAAGCCGAAATAACTAATGGGATCCTGTCCTCGTGGAGATCTAGCCTGCCATACAGCGCTCTCCAGCGCGCTTTTAAACGGCCAAAGGCACACTCCACAACCATTCTGCATCTACTTAACCGGTAATTGAAACGCTCCTTGTCAGGATCCAACTTCCCGGTGTACGGCTTCATGAGCCATGGCATCAGTGGGTAGGCGGGGTCCCCAAGTATCACCACTGGCATCTCTACACCGCCCACAATTATTTTCTCGTCTGGAAAAAATGTGCCAGCATCTAGCCTTCTGAATAGTCCAGAGTTTCTAAAGATGCGTGCATCGTGCACCTTTCCAGACCAGCCAGCATTAATGTCCATAAAGCGACCACGGTGGTCCACCAGTGCCTGTAGAACCATCGAAAAGTATCCTTTCCTGTTGATGTATTCAGAGGCAAGGTGGTCGGGAGCGAGAATAGGGATGTGAGTCCCATCTATTGCACCCCCACAGTTCGGGAAGCCCAACTCATTAAATCCTGCGATGATCTCCCTCACGTTTCCCGGGGTCACCATCCTCCTGAGCAGAATACGGTTGATGGCTCTGCATACTTGTGACAGTGCCACTCCAACGGTCGAGCGTCCAACCCCAAACTGGTTTGCGACCGAGCGGTAGCAGTCTGGAGTCGCCAGTTTCCAAAGTGCGATAGCCACACGCTTCTCCACGGTCATGGCGGGTCTCATCCTCGTGTCCTTGCATCGAAGGGCAGGGGCAAGCTCCTGGCATAGCTCCATAAATGTGGCTTTCCGCATTCTAAAGTTCTGTTGCCACTGATCATCATCCCACAGCTGAAGGACGATTCGTTCCCACCAGTCTGTGCTCGTCTGCCGGGACCAAACACGGCGGTTCAGGCTGTGTTGCTGGTCCGCGAAACTGATCAGAATGTCCGTTTGGTTTTCAATGCTGTCATCATCCGAGACCGAGTCATCCGTGTCATGCTCCGAATCATAGCCAAAGGCAAACCGCAACAGAATCTGGGCTGTGTTCACAATGCTGAAGGCAGCATTCAAGATCACAGCTGAATCCATGTCGATTCTGAAAAGGCAGTGCCGAGAAGAAGGTTGCTTCAATTTGAAATTCGCGCTCGTTGCTATTGGCAACCGCTGGGTAGCGTCAGTAGCGGAATGCACCACGGGAGATGATACTGGGGACTCTGGGATACGTACCCACAATCCCCTTCGCTTTCCTGGAGGACTGCGCTCAGAAGGGGGGGGGGGCTTTGTTCCGTTAGAGCAAGCATAGTGTGTACGCGATCTCGCGCAACAACAGCCACGGGAGAATTAATGCGGAAGAGGATTATTGCGCGTTAAAAATGGTAGTGTGTACATAGCCTGAATATTGGAGATGAATCACGGGTCTGATAATCCCTATAGAACAATTCCAATATTACATATGAAAATATGTACAGAACTCATTTGGGAATTATATTGATTTAGGCCATGTCTACACTACAGAGTTAAATTGACTTAAGTCATGTTGACCATCATAGGTTATTTTCATAACATCAGTTGAGCACGTCTACGCATCATTCCTTTTGTCAGCTGAGCTCTTCCATTGCTCTAGCATTGACAGAGAGAGCATTGCATTGTGGGTGGCTATCCCACACTGCAACTTGCCCCCCTCTGTCACCCTCTGCCGTTGTGAGCTATGGGAATGGCTCTAGCTGCATTGTGGGGACATGCTCGCTGTCCTGTGATGCAGTTCTTTCTGTCCCATCATTCCATGGGCTTCCAGCTTTGTTTGCACCATTTTTCAGCAGCCCTTAGAAACTGTGTGCCCGTCACCCGTCTGAGAGTATATAGATCCTGACTGTTGTGGTGATGAACGTTATGGACACAGCATGGCTGGTCCTGCTGTATTTCAGGAGCTGTGAGACAGCCTTGCTGTCTGCCATGGAAACCAATAATTCAAGATTGCTGTTAGCATTCAGGCAGCAGCTTGCCACAGTGGACCGTCAGTACTGGGCTCGGGAAACAAGCACTGAGTGGTGGGATCGCATTGTGATGCATGCATGGGGTGCTGAACAGTGACTTCAGAACTTTTTGATGCGCAAATTCATCTTCCTGGAACTGTGTGTGTAGCTCGCCCCAGCGCCGTGGCACACAGAAGCCTGAATGAGAGCTGCCCGTACTGTGGAAAAGTGAGTGGTGATCGCTGTGTGGAAGCTGGCAAGTCAAGACTGCTACCTGTCCGTCACAATCAGTCAGTTTGTAGTTGAAAAGTCTATGTTGGGGTTACTGTGAAGCAAGTGTGCAGGGCCATTAATCCCCTCCTGCCATGAAGGACTATGACTCTTAGCACGAAATAATTGATGGGTTTTAGGCCATGGGATTCCCTAACTGGCAGGGTGACAGATGGAACGCGTATCCCAGTTTTGGGCTCCAACCATCTTGTGGGGGAGTACACCATCTGAAAGGGCTACTTCTCCATGCTCTTGCGATTGCTGGTGGATCACTGGGCCCCTTTTACTGATATCAGTGCGATGGGGTCTGGGAAGGTGTACAATGCATGCATCTCTAGGAACACTGACCTATATAGAAAGCTCTGGGACTCTCTTTCCTGGCCAGAAGATTCCAATGGGGGATGTGGAAATGCCCATAGTGATCCTTGGAGACTCTGTCAACCCCTTGCTCCTGTAGCCTTACACCAGAAACCTGGACATCAGCCAGATGGGCTTCAACAACAGATTCAGCAGGTGTTGAATGACCATTGAACGTGCCTTTGGCTGATTAAAAGGGTGCTGGCCCTGTCTTTTTGGCTGGGTAGACCTCGATGAAGAAAATTTTCCCATTGTCATTGTGACCTGCTGCACTCTCCATAATATTTGTGAATCGAAGGGGGGTGATTTTCCCAGGGATAGACTGCTGAGACTGATTGGCTGGCGGCTGATTTTGAACAGCCAGATCAAGAGCAATTGGAGGGGGCAAGGGGGTGTATTTGAATCAGGGGCACTTTCATAGAATCATAGGGTTGGAAGGGACCTCACGAGGTCATCTAGTCCAACCCCCTGCTAAAAAGCAGGACCACTCCCACTAAATCACCCCAACCAGGGTTTTGTCTAACCGGGCCTTAAAAATCTCCAAAGATGGAGATTCTACCACCTCCCTAGGTAGCCCATTCCAATGCTTCACCACTCTCCTAGTGAGAAAGTTTTTCCTAATATCCAACCTCGACCTCCCCAGCTATAATTTGAAACCATTGCTCCTTGTTCTGTCCTCTGTCACCACCGAGAACAGCCTAGCTCCCTCCTCTTTGGAGCACCCCTTCAAGTAGTTGAAGGTTGCTATCAAATCTCCTCTCAGTCTTCTCTTCTGTAGACTAAATAAGCCTAGTTCCTTCAGTCTCTCCTCATAAGTCATGTTCCCCAGCCCCCTAATCATTTTTGTTGCCCTCCGCTGGACTCTTTCTAATTTGTCCACATCCTTTCGGTAGTGGGGAGCCCAAAAGTGGACACAGTATTCCAGATGTGGCCTGACCAGTGTCGAATAGAGGGGAATTATCACATCCCTCGATCTGCTGGCAATACTCCTTTGAAGGAGTATTTTGACATGGACGCCCACTTATGTCTCTTTATGCGATACATTGGGCCAGGCAGTGTTTACTTGCTTTCTTGAATGACTCCAGGTGTGCTTGCTTCCGGAGCATTAATTGCGATTATTCCTACCTATAGCCACTGTGTTTCAATGTTTGCACTGAGTGAGTTATTTACAAATAACTCGTTTAATTTCAAACTCAAGTTTAATAACAGGATCAAACACAACCATCTGGTCAAAGAGGGGCCACAACAAAGAAAAGTCTTGTGGTATTCTCTCACAGCTGTGTGTAACTCCAGTTTTTGTTGGGAAACCTGTCCCTAGGTGTGGAGTTCATAGGGTACTGTGAAAGATGGGGAACGTGTGAGGAATTTGGGGAGGGAATGGACTAGAGCTCTGTAGAGCCTGCAGAGGCCGTCTGGAGTGGATGTGCTCAGATTGAAGTTCAACGAGGGACTTCAGCATCTTGGAGGCACTCCCAGAGCTTTATCATCCGTTCCTGCCCCTGTGTCTTTTCCTGGCTCTCTCACTGATTCTCTTCACTCTTGTTTCGTTATATGCCGCATCTGTTGACTGCAGCACTTCGTGAAACATATCCTCCTTGTTCCCTCTGGGTCTGTGCCTAAACTGTCGGGTGGTGCTCTGCCGGTATGGAGGAGTGGGGCTTCAAGGGCACATCTGCAGAAGGCAAAGTAAGACGATGACCAGAGAGAGTATTGTGAGTGTGCTCACAGCCATGAATCACAGAAGTGAGACACACTTATTTCAGATGGAATACACTACAAGAGTGCACAGTAATAGTAGTATTCGGAGTTAGTAAGAACAACAAAGCTTTGGCAAGCCTTATGTATATTTATTTTAAATCTGTCCGGCTACTAGCCTAAAAAATAGATCACTGACCCTGTTGAAATGCAGTGTCATGCAAAATGTTACCGCCGTGACAATTGCTGTAAAGGAAGTGCTGTCTTCTGCAAAGTGAATTGACTCAGCTTGTTGGCCAGTGGCAGCCTGATAATAGACTAATCATGGGGTTTCAGTTGTGATTTTAAAAAAGAAAAGTCCTGGGGTAAGCATGGATGGAGTGAGGACAGTTCCATAGGAGACCAGAAGGGCCAGGAGACAAAGCAGTGGGGAAGGAATTAAACTTTGTTCCAGTTCTGTCATGCTCCACGTTTTCAGTCTGGCAGCTAGTCAAGTCTGCACCACCCCCAGCTTGCTGGAAAACAGATAAGAATAGCTCCGTATCTTTCTCCTTGAAATCCCCTTTATCAGCCCTGTACCGGATTGGCCAGTTCTCTGGACAGCTGGGCTTTTCAAATGAAAGCCCAATAACATAAAACTCCCCTCCCACCGATGGATTCCTTCCCCTCTATTTATGCCAGTGTTTGTGCACAGGGTTTATATACTGTCAGCTTTTGTTATAGCATCCGACTGCCTTCTTAGAACAAGCCTACAGAGTCATCATTATTATTTTATTTGGATTTTCAAAAATGCTTGGAAAGGGGGCTAATCTATATGTCAAGGAGCATATCCGGAATAAAAGAGAACTAATGCAGGGTTTTATTAGCATAGTGGTGACCCTGGATCCTGACTCAGACACCTACAGTCCCTACTCCCCCCTCCCATTTTATTTTTAAAAGCATTTCACTTCCTTTTTGAAGTGCAGAAATGCAGTTCTGATCTGAAAAGTGACTGTCCAAATGGTGTCCTCTGACTCAACACATCTGCTTCCTCTGTGCATTCTGGGTCGGGTCTGCTGGACAAAATAAGTTGTTCCCATCACTGGCTCTTGTAATTGTTAGTCCTGATTAGCCAACACAACTATGGGAGAGGGAGCTGAGTTCTGTTCTCCTCCGCAAGGCTGTTTGCTAAGGCCTGGTGTAAACTTAAAAATTAAGTTGACCGAGCTCTGCCATGGTAGCGTTCAAAATGTCATGTCGTGGTTAGGATGAACTAACTCGGAGTGTAGAGGCAGCTAGATCAAAAGAAGAAGTCTTATACTGACCTAGCAATTGCGTCTCAAACTACACTGATGGAAACGCCCTTTCCTCAATGTAGGAAGTGTCCACGCTAGCTGCACCTCTGTGGCAAGTGTAGTGTAGACATATCCTACGTTTCTATCAGCTGTTCTGGGGCAAACTCGTGGAAGAACATCAAGTGTTGCAGTGGTGTCATTGAGAGCAGGATTTGGCCTGCAGGATCTCTGCTGTTGGTGCTGGCGCTGATGTTACGTTTACTTTCAGAGTGGCATTTCAGCTGGTGACTGAGTTGGAATCCTATCGGCAGGAGGAAGCAAAACCCAAGAGCGAATCGGACTCTGAGTGTTTCAGCTTACAGTTCCTCTTCACTAATTGTTTAATAGGAGGTGGAGCAGATTCAATTCAGTATATTGGAAATACTGCCAGGGATGACAGAGATCCTTTGCAGTTGTATTACAAGAGGGACTCTTTATTTTACTTACATTTGTCATCACCACTTACAAGAAAGTCAGTGAAAAAGCCTTCTTCAAACAGAACCAGTCCTGTAGCAAGCTGAGGGGATTCCAGTTTGTATCTGCTTTCACTGTCACTGGCTCCTTGGGTCACCCAGGATAGAGGAATAATCTCTTTGATCTTTCTATTTCTAGTTGTAAAAGCTCAGCATGTTATCGAGGGTGAATCAGCGGGAGGCCAATCTGTCCTGTTCTAATCCCTTGTAACCACAGAATCGGCAGTCACAAGCGTAAGGTGAATAAAAAGCCTTTAATGTATTCCTGGATTCTAGCACTCTGATCTGAAGAAAGATGGATGGGAATAAGCACGTGTGTTTCAGTACAGGGGTTCAGAAATATCTTCATAGCGTGGATCTCGCTAGGAGATCCTGCCGCTTACTATTCTGGACGGCACCTCCCCTCTCAGTTACAGTACAAAGGCAGCCATGTTGACCTTGCTAACCAGCGTGCCCCCATCTCTCTCCTGTTTTCCATCTGTCTCTGAAATGGACTACTTGGAGGGTAAGTGCCGGGCTAGATAGAGAGAGAGAGTTGGCGGTGCTTTTTCAGTAAAGAAAAGCAAAAGTCTTGTATAAAAACAGTACAGGAAAAATGGCCTTAGGTGGTAATTTAGCTGAGCTGGAAACAGAGTATGAAAAATGGATGTGTTCAGTAGCTGTTGTATGACTTTGGAAGCCTATCCTTTCTTCGTATATAACTAGTTTCCCATGTGGCTTTGCATCAAGGGTGTGATCTGTTCAATGTAACTGTTTTCCCCAGGGCTTGCATGGTGAAGAAAAATTCTCTAGGGGCCTGCATTTTTTCATCTTTGGGCATGCCCCCTACTGCCTGACTCTAGGTGCCCGAGCACTATCTAAGCTCTGTGGTGATCCACCACAGGTGATCTTCCTGGGAGAAGATAGGTAGAGCTGCATATGGTCCTGTCAGCATGCTTAGAAGCTGCATTTCTTTAAAAAAGTTGTAGCCGGGGGCTTAGGGTGCTTCCCAAGGATGTGGGAGACCCTGCCAAGCCTCCCCTATCTGCCTGATGTGGGGAAGGGATCTAAATAGCATCTGCCACCCCTTGGGTGAGTGCTCAAACCACTGAGCTCTGGGATATTCTGATGGAGGGCTCCCTCAGCATTTGCTGTTGACGTTCTTAATGTTAATTGTTTAATTAAACTGGCCCAGAGAGAGAGTTAAAGTCACTTGATAGCCCAATGGCTAAGGCACACCTGGCAAGTGACAATCTCTGTTCATGTCTTTTCTCCTTATCAGGCAGAGGGGGTCTCACATACTGAGTGAGTACCCCAACCACTGAGCTAACGTATAACAGAGAGTGGCACCCTCCTCGTCCTCTTTCCCCTTCCCTAGGGCTGGTTTGTGGTCACTGACCATGCCTGCTGGATAGGGCTTAGGGGAGGAGTATCTGTCATCCCCCAGCTTGTTCTAGAGGAGGAGCCGTGTTAGTCTATTGCAGAAAAACAGTCCTGCGGCACTTCTAAAGACTAACGGATTTATTTATCGCATGAGCTTTCATGGGAGAAAATCCCACTTCGTCAGATGCTTTGTGGATCACTGGTAGTGATCGGTACCTCCCTGCGTCCCAGACTTAGGTCCTTATCTTAGCTTATCTTGCTTGGCGTCCTCAAGTTGGATCTCACATTGGCTATCTGACAGTGCTCCCTCTTGGTGGTCTGGCCTTTGTGGATCTTGTTCTAAGGCACCTCTCTCCCCCCATTCGTTGTATAGCAGCCTTGGTGCCTAATTCAGGCTTTGTGGATCCCAACGTTGTTCCTGTGACTTTTCTAGACACCCAACATTTAGGCTTTGTGATGCTCAGGGACAACGCCTATGTCCCTTTTATGGATCTGGGCCTAAGTGACTTCACCAGGGTTGCACGGAAAGTCTTCTGCAGAACAGGGAACTTAATCCTGGCCCCCTGAGTTCCAGGCTCGTGTACTACCTTTCCTCTTGACCTGTCTTCCCCTATGCAGTCCTTCTATATCTGACTGGCTTCCTAACATATCAGAGAGACAAGGAAGGTGAGGTAATAGCTTTTATTAGCCCAATTTCTGTTAGTGAAAGAGACCAGCTTTCAAGCTACATAGAGCTCTTCTTTAGGATGGGCTTCGTCTAACTTTCTGTCCAGGACAGCTTATTGCCATTGCGAGATCAAACAGGCAGAGAGAGGTACTTCTCCCAAATTGCTATGGGTAGAATCCAGGAAATAATGGAACGAATAAGAGCTGAACTATTTTTGCAAATTTTCAAAATCAGTTTGGTTTGCCTGTGTTTCTTTCTATGAGTTCTGCAACAGAGTGACCATTGGCAAACCTACAGACCAGGAAAATTATTGACTCTGTGTGGCTCATGATGTTTGATTGTATCCATCTTTGTAGACAGTGCAAAGTGAGTGTCCTTAGCCCATTTCCTGATTCAGCAATAAGTCAAACATGTTCTCTTCCATGTTTCTTTGCCACTTTCTCTACTGGAATCTACCAAATAGTCAACAAATGAAGTCATCTGTCACTTTCCCTGGCAGATGGCAATAAAGAGAGACTTACAAAATGGTGTGGTGTGCTATTGCCAGCCTTCCCAGCTGCCTCCCAGGGGAGATCCTATTTCAGCTGTCAGGGATTCTGGTTACTTTCAAGAGTTGTAATCATCTCCATGACAGGTGTATTTAGTGGGGTTCTTCCTGCAACTCTGCTTGACAAGATATTTCCCAATCCCAGGCAGACACTTTTTATCTCCTCTCATTGCTCTTCGTAGATTTTGAGCCTTGCAAAGTCCCCTATCTGATGAACAATGACTCTTAGCTCTTTTCTTTTCTCTGCTCTCTTCAAAGATGACTGATAGATGTGTGTGATGTTGGCTGCGACTTTGAGGAGCATGATCCTAATGGTTGCATTTGACCTGGGAAGCCTACGACAGTATGGTATAAGGAACTGTGATGGATATTTTACAAGTATCTGTTCCTTTTGCTCAACTAGCTGTACACTAAAAATAATCCAGGTTATGTTTCTACCGTTGACTTTGATTGTTAAGCAATAATTCAGACCCTGTTAGCCTTGCCACCTCCCACTCTGAACTGGTTGCATCTCATAAGCTAAGCATGATTGGCTGGATCGATCTTTGGAAGGGAAACCTCCAGGAAGAAAACGGGTACTGTATGAATGGTGTTGATGGCATTCTCCAGAGTTAGGGCCGAGTGAGTGTCTGGACTGGGTGATAAGAGGTGCTTTTGGGTGAGATGTAAAACCACATCCCTGCTGACCTGTACTCAGTATAATTCCTTGGCATTTGCTTGTTGCAAGAATCAGGTCGTTAACATTAGTGTTCTGGACTCCATTTCAAGCTGAGTAAATCAAATTCTGCATGGCTTTTAAAAAAAAAAAAAGAACTGTTTATGGCTGTAATGTTTTTCTTCACTTCCTGCTTCGAGCTGTTAGATAATGTTGCTTGGTGTTGTTTTTAAACAGCTGTCGTGTTGTGCTCCAGAAGTGACTGACTACTGTCACGCTAAGCCCAAAAAGGCCTGGGAACTTTGCAAACACATGACCCAAATCTGACTCTTATATTATAAGGCATATTAGAAGAAAACACAATGGTAGTGAGGGTCATTCCTTACAAGCAGACTAGAGTTTTCATATGCAAGTATTGTTGGTTCTGGTTTGATGTTTACATCTACCTTGTTAGAGGTTAGCAAGACAGAAAAACTGGTTTCCCATCTATTACTGTTCCTCTGTTTGATTAAGAGTTCGAAAGGGAACACTAACATCTAGTCAAATTCCAAAGGGGGAGCCGTGTTAGTCTATTGTAGAAAGACAACAGAGTCCTGTGGCACTTTTAAAGACTAACAGATTTATTTATCGCATGAGCTTTCGTGGGAGAAAATCCCACTTCGTCAATTGTATCTTATGTGTGGGGGCGGTGGGGTAAAAAGAAAGTCCCCGAGACAGCACAGATTCCTCTGCTGTGGGATTTTCTCCCACGAAAGCTCATGCGATAAATAAATCTGTTAGTCTTTAAAAGTGCCACAGGACTCTGTTGTCTTACTAACATCTAGATGGGCCTTTGATGTAACAATATAAACTGTCTGTTAACGGTGCTAATGCAGTTAATTACCTATGATGCCTAGGCGGTGACGTTTCAGAGGGGGATCCGTGTTAGTCTATTTCAACAAAACAAGGAGTCCTG
>ML685755.1:57365575-57377756 GCA_007922175.1 Pelusios castaneus
TTTTTTTTAAGGAGGTGAAGGTTTTACTTCAAAGGACAATTCAAATTACTGTTCTCCACTCAAGAAAGTATCTATGAACAGTCATAAGAGCTTGAAGAGCATTACTGATTGTATTGTCTGAAGAAGAACCCATTGAGTAAAGGTCAAGTGTTGCAGGTAACTTTCTCATGTGGGCTTTGATGAAAGCAAGTGCCCACCTTGTTACAAGTATAAAAGAAGCTATGAGCGTGATCTTATCTCAGACCTGTTCGAGCTCCTCAGGGAAAGTTTGGATCACAATATTGAGATCCCAGCCCCAACCTGGAATCACCGTGTTAATTCTCCTGGGAGAATTAGAACAAACTCTGTACTTGATCTATTTCTAGCAACTAAAGCTGTGAAACAAAGGACTGAGACAATCCAGGTATTGGATATGCACCAGAGAGACTATACACGCCCCAATTCTGTTGGAAACCTGATGTATATGGACTTTAAAATCATTTGTATGTATGTGATGGCTTTTATCCTTTAACACTTCTCTTATGGCTTGTTGCTTCTCTTTTATAATAAACCTTTCGTTGCAGATTGGCTGACAGCGTAGTATTCTGGGTAAGATACAAACTTGTATCAATGTAGTGATGTGGCTGATCCTTTGGGGTCAGGAGAACCCTTCTGGCAAAAAGCATGGAGTTTTACATAACTTCTCTCTTTACTAGACCCGGTCGCTAACTGGGAGCCAGTGAAGGGGGTTGTTTATATTTTGTGTTGGCTTTTCTTGATGACCAGTGCGGGGAATCAGAAGCATTGTTTGTGGCTGGTTGGGAAATCTGACTTCGGTGGCACCCACCAGTGCCGGGAGAATTTGCTGTCCTTTGGGAGCCTGCTCTGACCTTGGTGTTTTTCAGGTGGCTACCCTCGCACAGATAGGTCACAGGTACCTTTCTGTGCCCAAGAGAAGGGAACCCTACCAATGGAGATGTTTACCATCTTGTAGGATAGGGCCCAAAATTTGCTTGTATGAAGGGTGAGATACGAATATAAGGTCAGAGTGCTTATCCTGAGTGAGACACTTAGGAAGCTTCCTTGCTGGAAACGTAGAAGTGCATTGCTCTGAATTGTTTCCTGGCATTTTCCGTCTCATGGAACACCACATTAGAAGCTTTCACCCTACCACTGCCTAGTCACGTGAAGAGGAACACTGTGCCAATCGCCGAACAGCATGTGTGCTTATAAAATACAGTCGTGTCTTCCAAGACAACAGTTTTATGTTAGCACATCTAGGAACACAGTCCTGGGGTACTGTGGGGACACAGGTACCATCATGCCATAAAGGGAAGAGTGCCACCTATGAAAATACAAATGCCCCTGCCTGCAGCACCTTGGCTTTTCCCTGCAGGTCCAGGAACTGCCCAGACACTGTGCTTGGAGAAAATGATTTTACATTCAGAAAAGAACCCAAGGGCTCCATTTTTGATCACTCTTACATTGCAGTTGCACGGAAAATAACTGCTTCCAGCACTTTTCATCCCGAAGTTCTTTCAAACCTAACAGCGCTGTGTTATCTGTACGTGCAGGGTCTCCTCCGCACAGATGCATGCGTCTCTGGAGTGAAACATGCCAGCTGTCTTAACCCTGCACAGAGGGGTGCATTAAGGGGCCTTGGGGCCCTCCACCCCCCCGCCTGCCTGGGTCCCTAGCCCCCCACTCTGGCTGGTCCATCCCCGGAGGCGGTGGGGCCGACTGGCGCGCAGTCCGGCTTCTGGTGCGGCTCTCCGGACAAGGGTCCTGGAAGGCCATGCCAGAGGCCAGACAGCCCCACCCTCAGAGTGGAGCGAACAGACCCAGCCTGCCTCGCCCCTGGGATGGGAGTGCAAAGCCCGGCCTCTGGCCCAGGACAGCCCCGCACTCCCCCAGTGCTGGCAGGACTGAGGGCCTCTGTAGTGGGGCCCCATAGGTCCGTGCGGTAATCCAGCCTTGCCTGAAAAGCAGAAGTTATTTACCTGGGAGCTTTTATTTTGGTTCTGTAACATCAGACAATCAAGTTGATGATTAATTGAATCAATATTTGCCCATTTAAAATAAAGATGATGGTTTTTAAGCTTCATCTCCACATTGGTTCTGTCTGTCTAGCCCTGGTAAGAATTTATCCTGTGCCCAGCACGAATTTTTAACAGGTTATTCTGCTGTAAGATTGTGCATATGTGATATTGTTCACTTGCCTACAAAAGGGCATTTCCCGGGCACTTTGGGCAGGGGCCCCATGGAGTGTATTTTTCCGTTCCGATCTTGAACACTATCATTCTAACAATTCTAGCAGATGTGAAGGGATTAAACACTTTTCTTCTGGACATTTTCCCCCACAGTTGGCAGAATTCTGGTTAAAAAATGTTTGAGGTTTTCTCTCGCCTTTAAAATCAAATGATTTCTTAACGACAGCAATGAGTGAATTGGTGTTTACCCTCATGAATATCTCTGAGATTGATAATATTGTGATCTCTTGATCCAGGATGCTTCCTGTCTTGGGACTTGGTTAGCACACTGGGCTCTTATCCAGACTGTTTTAAAGCAAACTGCATCTATTAAGGGAGGAGGTTGGGAGACTATCTCTAAAGCTAATAGCTCTTCAAAACGAGTTATCCCAGATGGATGTTGGCTCCTTTCCAGATTAATCTTCCTTAACTTTCCTGTGGCTGCAGGGGAGAAACCCAAAATCCACTCCATGGGAGCTTATGTTCTGTCACGAGCTTCTTTCTGAACTTTTGTCTGTCTGCCTGACAAAATATTGCTCTCTCCTGGCCTACTGTGGGGCATCTTCAGGAAGCTGCCAAGCTGGGAAGTCATCCTGGGTACCAGCTGGTGTTAGTTTAACTTCACAAAAGTCTTGACTTCAGGGTCTGACTTGCTAAAAACTGTACCTAAGCACTAGGGAAGTTGAAATCATTCAGTTTCTTAAATCACCCAACCCTAGGGAACTCCAAGTATGTAAGCACGTTTGTGGGTGGCCATACACAAGGCTCTCACCCAGTTGTATGGTATTTCTCTAAATCCCAAATGTATTAGATATTTGTATGGTTAGTTTTATGGCTGAAGTTTATCATCTCTGTTCCTTGGCTTAGGGTGCTAGATGAATTTCTATGAGCTCTGAGTTTGCTGAATTGTATTGTGTTTTGAAACTAAGTGGCTACAATCCAGTAAGGACGAGCCCATCTCGCTGTGAAGTGTGCTGGATAGGTGCTGAGAATTGAACTAAAAAGGATGAGTGAGAAGAAGAATTTATGTGAACACCGGCCTTTCTTGTAGACGTGTGAAGGCATTAACTAAGGTGTATATATAGCCACCTGCTCAGTTCATCGTCGCAGGCGCTGGCTAATTCACGTGCAGTGGATATGAGTATCTTCATTGTAGACTTGAGTAGGGAACGCTTTGTCCATGAGGCACAGTCATGTCCGTTCCTTATTTTCTCGGAGGACAGAAGCACAGTTGAGCAGCGTAAGAAGAGAATGAAAAGGACACGAATTTTCCATTCTCTTACTTGGAGGAATAAAGGGCGGCGGTGTGAGTACAGGATCCCTGTTGGTATGTGGCGGTATTGCCGTTTATTTGTGGGACTGGCCTGAGGAAAACATCGGCTGTTTGTCACAGTTCTCTCTGCCGTTCGGTGCCTGGGATTGATAGAGGACGCTCCAGAGGGGTGCCCGTCTTGGTCTATTTCAGCAAAACAAATAAGGAGTCCTGTGGCACTTACAAAGACCAACACATTAGCTTTCATGGGCTATAACCTGGCGCTCTAGACAAATAATTTTTTTTCATTGCAACCTGGGAAACTGGATTCTGGATGGCGCCTTTTATAGGGCTTTTCCTTTTGAAAACTAATATCATGACACAGGGGTTTTAAACTCCTTATAGCACAGACCACATTTAGCCGTCGCATCTGCTCCCTGTGGCAGCTACAGCGATTACTTCCATGGCTATGGATGGTATTGAGGAAGTACTTAATCAAACTGTAGGTATTGGTCATTATTTGTATGACTGTAGCATACCTGGAGGCCTCAAACAATGATGGGTGGTGTTCCAGGTTGGTAAAAGTTGAGAACTAGCGAATAAAGGAACAGTGTACAGCAGTCCCCGTCCAAATGACCTTCACCAACAGTTACTAGTGATATCAGACAAAGTGCGGTATTCCCCTGTACGTTAAACTAGGAAGTTACTGTGACTGCTGAGGTTGTGGTGTGTTAACTTCTGGTAAATGCTGTTTTATAAATGGAAACCTCTGCTAGTCCTTCTGTACAAGGATTTCATATTTCATTACAAAGGCAAATAAGAATCAGCCCAGTTTACAGATGGGGGGAAATTGAGGCACAAAAGAGTGACCTACCCAAAGTCGCATGGTATTTTTGTGGGAGAGCCAGGAATAGAAAGAACCCAGGAGTCCTGACGCCCTGTCCTCTTTTCTGTACATTTGAACAGACTCATCTCAGACGTGTCCAGGCAGTTGTCTGTCCTATTATGTCAATTCAACTAATGTAATTTGTCGCTGGTTTGTCACACGAATTTAAAGCATTGTCATCGTGAGGACAAAATCTAGAATTTCTTGAGATTTGCAAAAATGGAGGTATTAATCTAAACATCTAGAAAGGTGCTTGAGATTTAAACATACAGCCTATTTCAGATTAAAATCTTTTGCGTGATTTACCTCACATAGGTGTGTCTGGAAATTTCCTGTGTGCATGGAGATGAGGCGATAAATAAATTAGAATTTCATATTACTTAAAAGTAGGCTGTAAAATTGTTGTCATTGGTATGTTCTCTCTACCCACTGCTCCGGGGAAGTATTTGAGCTTGTTTAACATTTGAACAATCAGGAAGAATGTTGCTGATGTTTGTAAGTAGCTTTGACAAACATTATCGCCTGTTGTAATGAAAATAAGTGATATAGTAGAATATTTGCCTAAAATACATCATTGTTAGCTCTGTGCAACAAGGAATGAGCGCTTTTGTGGCATTTAAACAGTAATGAGATTGTTTTGTCTTGTCAGCATTTTCTGTTGTAAATATTTGCAGTGTGTAAAAACACGAACGTTCAGTTTTCCATGTAAACGGATTGATTTGTTTTTAAATTCTTATGCAGCAAGCATACAGAGCTCTTTTCTTCCAGGCTAGGCAGGCTTTCATTAAACTCTTCACAGGTTATGGTGGAGCAGAGGAAATAAGTTAAAAATATACGCAGACATTACTGTGCTGTTTCTCATGGCTTCTACGTCATGTTAGAACCAGGAGTGCAGATTTCCTTTACACATCTTAAGTGTTGCTGGCCAAGGACTTTCCCTGAACATCACTGCTGTCGTTATCTGAGCAAATTGTATTTAGAGTTGCAGGATCCCTCCTCGGGGTGACAAATTTTGATCATTTGGAAGGGAAGTGAGCACTTTCTCTTTAGGTGTTCTGAAATTCTTTTCACTGTAGTGAGGTCTCTAAAAGTTCTCTTCCCTGACCTTTTTTCTGTTCCTGAAGGAAGAAATATTATTCAGTTGGACTGTGACAACCTGTAGAGCAGTGGTTTTCAAACTTAGGGTTGGGACCCAGTTCTGGATCACAGACCCTCAGGCCCTGGGTCGCGGCACCCCCTGCAGACACCGCCAAAAGAATGGAACGCATTGCTCAAAGATGTCGTTGTTGAGTCATGGGCATAAATGATTTTTTTTTTTCAAGTGGGTCCCAAGGGAGAAAGTTGGAATTGGGGATCCAAGGAACTAGGGTGAGGGGTCTCTTTGTTCTCCGGATCCAAAGGGGGAGCTGTGTTAGTCTATTGCAGAGAAACAAACACAGCCCTGTGGCACTTTCAAAGACTAGCAGATTTATTTATTGAATGAGCTTTCGTGGGAGAGAGGCTCAAGACTACTCCAGTATTTCTTATTTCAAATAGAAAGTTGTTGGTAGAACCCAGATTTGATAGCACGTTGATTCCGAGTAGTTGGAAAGGGCAGATATGCGATTTAAGCAAATGGAGTTGTAACAAATGACAATCAACATAGCTTCGTGGAAAGTAAGCCTTGTCAAACAAATTTTATATCTTTCTTTGACCACGTGAGACATTTGCTTTATAAGGGTAACTGTGCTGGCCTAAGAGATTTCTGCAAGAGTTAGCATTGCATAAGAATCTCATTAAACAGCTAGCACTGTATCGAATCAATATAGCACATATTAAATGGATTAGAAATTGGCTGATGATCTCCAGTTGTAAACGGAGCCATTAAAGGAGTCTTCCGGGGATCAGTTCTCAGCCTGGTATTATTCAGTATTTTTACCAATGATCAGGAAGAAAATATAAAATCATTCTTGATGATAAAGTTTGCAGATTATCGGTGGATTGGTAGACAATAACAAGGATGGTTTCACTGATCCAGATCAATCTGGGTTGTTTGGTAAACTGGGCTCAATAAAACATGTTTTGGTATAACCAAATGTGAGGTCCCAATGCAATGCAGGAGCAAGGACGGCTAATATGATTCCTGGGTGTACTATAAGCAAAGGAATATCACTTGTGTAACAATAATGAGACTACTGCTGGAATACAGTGTCCAGCTCTGGTGTCCACACTTCAACATGATGTTGGAGAAACCAGAAAGAATTCTGAGAGCTACAAAAGTGAATTGAGTCTGGAGGAAACTGAAGGTGAGTTGAACTGTCTGCACTATTCTCATTACTTTCGCTCTCTCTCTGCCATCAGGGCTGGGTAGTCTCAATGTGCTGTAGCAAAGGTATGAGCCTTTGGTAGGTGGCGTCTCATGGGGAAAAGAGAATTTAGGGAGAGGAGGGTGTGGTTACTGGGACTGTGCTGCCCTCCTTTCCAACTTTAAAACTGGGCATTATCTCTTGTGAATCTTCTTTGGCAGAGCTTGGGGGAGGAGGGTGGAAGGAGGTGCCCCACTAATGGAAATAGTGATGTAGCGATGGATCTATAGTTTTCCTCCCTCACTGCTCTGTGTTTCCATCTGCACGTATACACCAGTGGATTGGAAACCAGAGTGTAACCCAGGGGCTGGAGTGGGCTCTGTGACATATGATATCAGACCAACTTCTGGAAAACAGGTAGGACTAACAAGTCTCCTTGTCCATCCATGGGTCTTGGTGGAGGCATCCAGCCTGATGAGGGGCAGGAACATGCACACCAGCTGCCAAGTGGGATGAGGGACAGGGATGGGGCACCAACCTCCCAGGAACTGCTATAGGAATGGTAGTTTGAACTCCATCCAAGCCTGGAGTTATCTACTGAGCCCAGCTCCCCTTGCTCCTCCTCTTATTCATCAGCTTCCCCTCTCCCCCTGCTCCACAGGGAGACTCTTTCCCTCTCCCTTAAGCAATAAGTTAACAGGTGGTAACGAAAGGGTTAGTTTACAGTGGGCACCATTAAAATCTTTCCTGTGTCTTTGTAGGTAAATAACATTGCCACGATAGTCACAAATTCCCTGTAATCAGAATGGGGAATCGAGTGAATGCTGCAGTAACACTAGTTGTTTGCAAAGGCATTATAAGACTGTTACAATCAACTGATTTAAAAGACTGCTTCTCTAAGGCATATGGGCTCGTGACCAGACAGCGAGTGTGAAAAATCAGGATGGGAGTGGTGTGTAATAGGCCCTGATTATCAAAACTGTCCTAATAAAATTAGGGCATGGTGGTCACCCTGTGGGCCAAAGCATAGCATGCAACAGCTTGATTTCAATGGCAGTATTTGCTTCTGGAAATTCAGTTTTCCATTGGTTGCTATAATCCACCCTGTTGAGCTCTAATCAAGCTTTATTACGCTTTCTCAGCCCTCTCACTAGTTAAACAAGGAAGGGAGAGACTCTCATAACGACTTCTGTGTGGTAGAAGAGGGCCGCCGTTAAACGGTGTATTGGAGGGCTCCGCTACGCAACAGACAAGATATGCTATGAAACAGAAAAGTCTCCATATTTTGGGGCAGTGAAGTCAAGGATAATTACTTGACTTAGAACTTTCCTCAGTTGCTGCCAGCTCAGAGTGATCTATGGCTGCAATGACATTGTACCCTGTTCAGAGGAAGGCTTTAAAGACTTGGAATGGATTTTGCATGATTCGTATATCAAACACTCTTATTCAGGGGCACCCCTTGGCACTGATCAAGTAACTCTAATGAAAATTGAGCTGCAGCGTGGTGGGTGCCCACGTGAAGGAGCAAGCAGTGCCCTTTGAAGATGGATTCTGAAATCACATGGAGCAGGTAGGGAGCTAGTGACTGGCATAAAAAACAAAGTGTATGTGTGATTGTTGGATCATTATTCTCTTTATGACCCACTCTGAGTGCCTATTAGAAATTCTCTGGGTAAAAATAAAAAGAGTAAAAAACAAGAGTTATGATGGAGGTCTACTACAGGCCACCTAACCAAGAAGATGAGGTGAATGAGGCTTATTTTCAACAATTAACAAAATCATCCAAAGCACAGGACGTAGCGGTGATGAGGGACTTCTGCTACTCAGACATCTGTTGGGAAAATAACACCGCAAGGCACAGATTATCCAACAAGTTCCTGGAATATACTGGAGACACTTTTTTATTTCAAAAGGTGGAGAAAGCTACTGGGGAGAGGCCGTTCTCTCTGTTAAAATCAAATTGAGAGAGAAACTGGTTGAGAATTTGAAAGTGGAACGTAACTGAGGTGAAGGTGAAAGTGAAAATGAAATGGTAGAGTTCATAATTGTAAGGAATGGTAGGAGAGAGAACAGTAAAATAAAGATGATGGATTTCAAGAAGGCAGACTTTAGCACACTCAGGGTGTTGGTAGGAGGGATGCTATGGGAAGCATGTCTAAGAGGAAAAACAACTGAAGACAGTTGGCAGTTTTTCAAGGACATTATTAAGGACACAAGAGCAAACTATTCCACTGTGTAGGAAGGATAGGAAATGTGGCAAGAGACTACCCTGGCTTAACCAGGAGATTTTCAATAATCTAAAAATAAAAGAAGAGCCCTCAAAAAGTGGAAACTAGGTCAAATCACAAAGGATGACTATAAACAACACAGTTGTTCAGGGGAAAAATGAAAAAGGCCATGGTACAAACTGAGATCAAACTAGCTGAAGGCATCAAGGGTAACAAAAAGACCTTTTAAAATACATTAGAAACAAGAGGAAGACCAAGGACAGCATAGGATCATTATGCAAAAAGAGGGAAAAACAATAATGGAACATGTGGAAATGGCAGAGGAACTAAATGGTTTCTTTGTTTTAGTCTTCACAAAGAAGGTTGGTGGTGATTGGATGCTGGATGTAGGGGAGGGCAGAAAAATGGGGTAGGATCAGAAGCTAAAATAGGAAAAGAACAAGTTAAAAATTACTTAGACAAGTTAGATGTCTTGAAATCACTAGGGCCTGATGATTTGTACCCTTGAATACTCAACGAGCTGACTCGAGATATCTGAGCCATTGGCTATTATCTTTGAAAAATCATGTAAGACTGGAGAGGTCCCAGAGGACTGGAAAAGCGCAAATATAGTGCCCATCTATAAAAAGGGAAATAAGGACAATCCGGGGAATTATAAACCAGTCAGTTTAATCTTTGTACCAGGAAAAATAATGGAGCAATTAATTAAGGAATCAATTAGCAAACATCTAGAAGAGAATAAGGTGTTAAGTGATAGTCAGCTTGGATTTGTCAAGTACAAATCATGTCAAAGTAACCTGATAGTTTTCTATGACCGGGTAACAAGGCATGTGGATAGAGGGGAAGTGGTGGATGTGGTATATTTAGACGTTAGCAAGGCTTTTGGTACGGTCTTGCATCACCTTCTCATTAATAAACTAGGGAGGAACAACTTAGATGGAGCTTCTGTAAGATGGGTGCAAAACTGTTTGGGATAACTGCTCCCAGAGACTACTTATCAATGGTTCACAGTCATGCTGGAAGGATATAACAAGCCAGCTACCGCTGGGATCGGTTCTGTTCAATATTTTCATCTATGATTTAGATGGTGGGATGAAGAGTACACTTATAAAGTTTGCTGATGATACCCAGCTGGGAGGATACCAAGTGCTTTGGAGGACAGGATCACAATTCAAAATGACTTGGATAAACTGGTGAAATTGTTTGAGGTTAACAGAATGAAATTCAATAAAGGCAAGTACAAAGTATTCCACTTAGGAAAGAACAATCCATTGCACATGTACAAAATGGGCAGTGACTGCCTAGGAAGGAGTACTGTGGAAAGGGATCTGGGTGTCACAGTGGACGGCAAGCTAAATATGAGTCAACAGATTAACACTGTTACAAAAAAAAAAAAATCAAACACCATTCCGGGATGTATTAACAGAAGTATTGTAAGAAAGATACGAAAAGTAATTCTTCTGCTCTACTCCACGCTGATTAGGCCTCACTTGGAGTAATGTCTCCACTTCTGGGAATCTTATTTCAGGAAAGATGTGGAGAAATTGGGGGAAGTCCAGAGAAGAGCAACAAGAATGATTAAAGGTCTGGAGCACTTGACTTACAAGGGAAGATTGAAAGAGCTGGGTTTGTTAGTCTGAAAAAGAGGAGACTGAGGCTATGTACACACGATCAGATTAAAGCGCAACAAGGCAATCGCGCTACAAAACTCACGTGACCTTTATTGCGGGACAACGCATACACACGTTGCTCCCTGCAACGCAACAAAATTACACGCATTATCGCGGTTGAGCGCAATGACTTCTGGGCACCTATCCCATCGTTCCATTTTCCCTGAATCGGCGCTATGAATCATGGGATGAAGGAAAGGAACGCAAAGCGCCATGGGTAAACTCTCAGTTTCCCATGGTGCTTTGTGTTCCCCTAGCGTCTTCCTCGTTGCCAATAGCAACTCGCGCCTATTTTCAACAGTGCAGTGATGCAACGCACCACTTGCAATCAATCGCTACAGCGACAGCATGGATCCTGCTATGATCTCCATTGTCGCCTTCAACATTCTGAATACATCTCGGCTTGTTGCTCAGTACGCAATGAGCTCCGAGTCAGATGAGGACACCGAGGAGCAGGGGCTGATCGATGCCATGCAGAGCAACAGCACCGCGTTGCTCAGCTCCTTCACCGATCATCTGCACACGGTGCAACGCCGTTTCTGGTCGCGAGAGACGAGCACCGAGTGGTGGGATCGCATTGTTATGCAGCTGTGGGATGACGAGCAGTGGGTACAGAACTTTCGAATGCGGAAAGCAACCTTTCTGGAACTGTGTTCAGAGTTAGCCCCTGCCCTGCGACGGAAAGACACCAACATGAGGTCAGCCCTAACTGTGGAGAAGCGTGTTGCGATTGCTGTATGGAAGATGGCGACTCCCGACTGCTATCGGTCCGTTGCAAACCAGTTTGGAGTCGGGAGGACCACCGTCGGATTAGCCCTCTCACAAGTGTGCCAAGCCATCAATCGCATCCTGCTACGGAGGACAGTGACATTGGGCAATGTTCGAGAGATTGTGGACGGCTTTGCTGCCATGGGATTCCCTAACTGCGGGGGAGCCATAGACGGCACACACATCCCTATTTTGGCTCCAGACCATCTCGCGACGGAGTACATAAACAGGAAGGGCTACTTCTCCATGGTGCTGCAAGCACTCGTGGATCACAAGGGTCGTTTCACGGACATCAATGCTGGGTGGTCGGGAAAGGTGCATGATGCCCGCATTTTCAGGAACACTGGTCTGTACCGGAAGCTGCAAGGGGGCACCTTTTTCCCTGATCAAAAAATAACAGTGGGGGAGGTGGAGATGCCCATAGTCATCCTCGGAGACCCAGCATACCCACTGATGCCATGGCTCATGAAACCCTACACCGGGAACCTTGATCGCAGCAAGGAGCGGTTCAATTACCGATTGAGCCGCTGCAGAATGACTGTGGAGTGTGCCTTCGGCCGTTTAAAAGGGCGCTGGCGCTGTTTGTATGGGAGGCTGGACTTGGCGGAGGACCAGATCCCTGCCGTGATTGCGTCATGTTGTGTCCTCCATAACATTTGTGAAAGTAGGGGAGAAAAGTTTTCCCCTACGTGGGCTACGGAGGCACAGCGCCTCGAGGAAGCATTCGAGCAGCCAGCCACTAGGAGTATTAGGGTGGCACAAGGAGAAGCTGCTCGCATAAGGGAGGCACTCAGGGAGCATTTCAATGATGCCCTTCCCTAGTTAAGTTCCATGACGCATGAGGTGCACCTTAGGATCATTTCA